>SNQJ01S0057209.1:12696-26369 GCA_010110895.2 Picea sitchensis
TCAAGGCATGTGTCTAGTCTAACCATGTCAAATTTCGATGCATACAGGCACATATTGAAGAAATTTCAACATTGGCCCCATTCACTGCTCACTATGCGGGGTCGGTGCATGACATTTGTGGTGGGTGAATTGAAGCTTCTACGACATCAAATCGACTTGGTAATTAAATAATCAAACCCTCCTTAAGTATTATGTGGGGAAATAAAACATCCTTAAGTATCATGATGGGTGTTATGAGATCCTTAAGTATTATGTTGGTTCATTGGAAGAAATTTGTGATGGGTGTATTGGAAGTTCCATGTCAAATTTCAAGATAGTTCCGACAACGATTCTATAGAAGGGAATAATGAATGATGAGAATGAGAGGTGAAACATGATGAACGTTGATGAAAATGTGGATGATATCAAATATTATGTGGGGACATCATACATCCTTGAGTATTGAAACCCTCCTATACCATCAAGGCATGTGTCTAGTCTAACCATGTCAAATTTTGATGCATACAGGCACGTATTGAAGAAATTGCAACGCTGTCCCCATTCACTACTCACTATGTGAGGTTAGTGCATGACATTTGCGGTGGGTCAATTGAAGATTCTAAGACATCAACTCGACTTGGTAATTCAATAATCAAACCCTCCTTAAGTATTATGCAGGGACATCAAACATCCTTAAGTATATAAACCCTCCCATTCTTTCAAGGCAACTATATAGTCTAACCATGTCAAATTTCGACGAATACGGGAATAGATTGAAAACATTTCAACGTTGGCCCCATTCACTGCTCACTGTGCGGGTTTGATGGATGAAATTTGTGATGGGTGTATTGGAAGGTCCATGTCAAATTTCAATATAGTTTCGACAACGATTCTATAGAAGGGAGTGACGAATTATGACAAAGAGAGGTGCAACATGATGAACGTTGATGAAAATGTGGACAATCTCAAAGATTATGTGGGGACATCATACATCCTTGTGTCTTGAAACCCTCCCATGCCGTCAAGGCATGTGTCTATTCTAACCATGTCAAATTTTGATGCATACAGACACATATTGAAGAATCTCAACGTTGGCCCCATTCACTGCTCACTATGCGGGGTCGGTGCATGGCATTTGTGGTGGGTGAATTGAAGCTTCTGCGACATCAACTTGACTTGGTAATTTAATAATCAAACAAAGTGGTTAAATCCACTTTAATCAAGATAATCAACAATAGATCCACTTGATTTAATGAAGTCAATTATTGATGGTTCATCCATTGGGGTGGAAGCTAGGAATCAAACCTACTAGAAATTGGCATTGGCAAGAGGAATGAAATTATGATTATGTTCAAAATGATTCAGTTTGTATTGCTAGTGTTGCCCTTTATTTTACATGCAATGCATGAAATGATAGAATGGGAGGGTTTCCAAACTCAAACATGACTCACACAAACAATTTCACAATCAAACAACAAGCCTATAGAATAATTAATGTGAATGGCAACAAGGCCAATTTTTTGGGTGGCATCGCTTGCTCATATACTTGACCCTGCTTATAAGTGGCATGTGAATGGGGCCAATGTTGAAATTGTTTCAATTTATGCTTGTATGGACTGGAATTTGACATGGTTAGACTAGACACATGTAATGACAGTATGGGAGGGTTTACAGACTCAAACATGACTCACACAAACAATTTCACAATATTATAACAAGCCTATAGAATAATTAATGTGAAGGGAAACAAGGCAAATGTTTTGGGTGGCATCGCCTGCTCATGTACTTGAAACCAAAACATATAAATCATGACATGTGAATGGGGCCAACATTGAATTTTTTTCAATTTGTGCTTGTATGGACTGAAATTTGACATGGTTAGACTAGATGCATGCAATATCTTCCATTGTCCTTTAATTATTTTCAATTGATTCTTCCATTGTCCTTTCAATTATTTTTAATTGATCACAAATATCTTTGATTTTAACAGAAGATATTGCGAAGAGTTAGAAAACTTCTCCACTTTAATTGAAAATAACATAATTTTAAGAAACAATGTTCTACCTTTGTCTTAGGGTTTCATCCATTTTCAATAGATTCCCCTAGATGAAAAATGAATCATTATCAACTTATACTTCAAAAATCATCTCATTCATTATCGATAGTTTGATTAGTTTCACATCCTCACAATTATTCACACCATTTGTTGCTTCAGAATCCAATACATTAGTCTTACTCTACCCTCGTTTTTCCAAATACAAGTTTGTATAAACATATGTATTGAAATATGGTAAGCATCCCTTGTTTCCATGATGTAAAATTCTAACTATTCAATTTTCATTTACATACAACATTATATGAAACAATTAATTCACCATTTCAAGGGCCCTCCCTTTGTTGTAAAAATGACCCCTCTGTCTCTTTTCACATGTTGAAACCATTTAATTTTAATTCCTCATGGGCTCCATCACCCTATAGGCAAGGATAGGATATTCCCCACCAAATGATGTTGAATTCTCTGGTAGCTCACTCTTCAACTACACCTCTATGTGACCTCACTAAATTCTTATGGAGAATCTAATCTGACTCTATTATTTCACTTCTACTTCAACTTCTTCTCTCCATGATGGGATTTGATTCCATGTAGCTTTTATACACACAAGCGTGAATAGAATACACATTAAAAATGAGAAAGAGTGAATTCCTTCATACAATAGATGATGCAATGCCTCATTATACTAGGGAGAGGATGAGTACATTACATAAATACCTAATACCTAACGATTAATTACTACATTTCCATTATTAAATCACTTTATTGGTTAGATTTTATTATACATCTAAGTCCTAATTCATTTAAATTATAAATATGATCATTATATATAACAATTTTGGGAAACTTTTGGGGCATATAGTCTCCAAGGAAGGTATGTTAGTAGATCTATATAAGATAGAAGTAATAAGGGATATGGAACCACTTGTAAACCCATGAAAAAACAATTCTTTCTTGGGCCACATATGGAACTAGAGAAAAATTATCAAAGGATGTGCCAAGACAAGTAAATAATACCATCTTGTTAGGATGATTATGTATATTGTTAATGCTTTTTCAAGAATATGATTTTAAAATATTTGTAAAACACAAAAATTCCCACAAGGGACTAGAACACTTGTTTAGGATAAAGAATGGAGTAGATGAGAAACATATGGAAGGATACTTCCCCAATTCTAACTTGTTTTAGGGTTAGACAACAATTGGGTACTTGGAGGATGTATATCACTTGAATATGGTAAGAATCCTAAGGAATGAATGTTCCAAAGTAAAGATGCATAGCACATACATAATTAATATCTAAGATAGTAGTAGTGTACCTATATAGAATAGGTATGAATGTAATATTGAGAAGATGTGTTCAACCATATAAAACTAGACACTTGATACATGAATCCCATTATGGAGAAGTGGGTGGAGAATTTTTAGGAACCAAGATATTACAAAATATTCTTCATGCAATTTTATGGATGCCTACCATGTTTGAATATTTCTTCAAGAAGGTATATTTTTTTATAATGTCAAAATTAAGGGAATAAGCCTTACACAAGATAATTTCATGATCAATTAAATACTATCTTAACCTTGTAACATGTGGTGGGTTTCATAGGGGTAAATGACTCTGAGTGAATTTCCTAAAAGAATATTGCAATCCTAATTCCATATCTAAATAGAGGGGTAGCAAATAAAACCTCTTCATGATGAGGAGGGCTAGAAAAAAATTCGATAACAACATGGATATCAATGGAGTGTGCAACATTATGAGATACAACAAGATCCTAGGGAGGACCCTGAGGAGGAATGGGTGGCATTTTTGTATCCACCTTTTTTTTCCATTCGTATGTAACCATAGGCTCATGGATGGGGGTTTTTACATATTTAATAATATATAGGGTTCACACATCTATCCATATTTTGCAAGTGAGGAAACTAGAGTCAATTTAGAAATGATTGGATGTAACTACAAATTAGGAGGGAAAGGTAATAAGGGTGGTTGCGCACTAGGATCTCCCAAATACAAATGTTCTATCTACACCAATTATATTTTATGGTATCTTTTAATAGATGTGTTTCCCCATCCAAAATCCCCACCTGGCAATGTCTTACACCTAGATCGACCCATCGAAACATGACTTAAGGCCAAAAATAGGGTAACTGCCCCATCTTCGCCCCACAAAATTATAAGTAAAATAATGTTAAAAGTAGTGGTATTTCATTTGTGCCAAAAATGATTCCCACTTATTCTACAACTCTCAATTCATTTCACAAAGTCAGACTAGAGTCAATCTCAACAAGGTCTTCTTTCCCTGTTGATTATGCCAAGCCCATTCCCTTGGTTATGGTTTCGCTAGATAGTAGATAGGGATAGTGGAAATCTAGTAAATCCATTCATGTGTGTCACTAATTAGATGGCGATTCATTTGGCTACCTTAAGAGAGTCATAGTTACTCTTGTTATTTACCCGTTCTTGGTTGAACTTATTCACTTTAACATTCAGAGCACTGGGCAGAAATCACATTGCGTCAGCATCCACAGGGACCATCATAATTCTTTGTTTTAATTAAATAGTCATATTCCCCTTGTCCAAACCAGCTCTGAGTTGAATGTTATAAGGTTATATAATAATTATATATATATATTATAACATAATAAAAAATTTAAAAACATAAAAATTCAAATTCCAAAAAACAAAAAACCCAACAATAAACCCCCCCTTCCCACGCCCATTCATAGTAGCTTGTAGTTGGAGGAAGTAGAGTGCCCAAACCCTGATACATAAACAAAGGAAGAGAGAACTCACGGCCAAGGGGGATTTGCTCAGAGAAAGAGAGACAATATAAAACCTGACAGAACGATACCTTTATTAAGATCGGACATTGGTACTGTTGGGGAAGCCCGTACCCATTCATATCTTGTAGTTGGAGGATGTAGAACTCCCAAACCCCATGACATAGACAGAGAAAGAGAGAACCCGTGTCCAAGGGGGATTTTATCATAGCAAGAGAGATAGTGGGGGGAGACAATGATAGCAAGAGCCATGTGGGAGACAGCATCAGAGACAAAGAAGCCAAGGGGATTTGATCAGAGCACCAACAATGACGCCGCAAAAATCGGTATGCTTAGGTTTTGTCTTGAAAAATTCATCTAGATTGTGTAAAATTTTGTTGGAGACTCTCTTTGAAGTATATTATCATTTCTTGTATAATCTGAGCATAGTTTTATGTATGACTGACAAGGATCTATTCAAGAGAATCATTATCTACCAATTCATACATTGATTCCCCCCTCCCACTACCTTTCCAAGATATAATAGATTGGATCAACAATTTGAGGATGGAAATTATAGTTTTGAAGCCAATCAATTTCAATTTTGAAAAATATTTAACATATCCCAGATTTATCATTTTTGGGGAAAAACTAAGTTTTACAATTTTCATATTTTTTGAGTGGTTTTTGGCCCTAAAAACTTGTTAAAATAGGTTCAACATCCCTTCATATTGTAGATCTAGCTTAAATTTTTATAGCACACTTCAAAATTCCCATTTTTTAGCTATGGTTGAGGAAATATGGCTACAAGAAGTTATGGTTCCCTTGAATCATATACCAAGTAAGAGAGGATGTGCCTTGATCCAAATTTGTAACTTTGAAAATACAAACCATAATGAAGAGAATAGATATAGTAAATAGTACAAGGTGGAAATCCTCAAGGAGATTAGATGTAGGGCCTTAATCATGCAATGTCTAATGGTGTGAGATACGGTGAGGATAAAAATGGAAACCCTTGAAGTGCCTATTTCAAAGAAGTTTTTTAACTTCTAGAGGAAGGAAGATTCTAAGAGAAGAAAAATATACAAGAATAAAAAGAACATTCTAAAAAACGTACATAAATGTTTGTATAATACATAAGAATAAACGATAAAATAAAATGATCCATATAAATATGTTTCATGAATCTGCTAGTTAATAATGAAAATTGATATTAGGTTCACTATTTGTGTATATGAAACATGCCAAGTGGAATTGTTATCCTTTCCAACACATTAATTCCTTGAAATCCCATTTCATGCATGTATGAATTCCTTAAAATACTTAGTAAGGTGCAATGTGGGTGCAATGCCAAGGAAGTGGGATGTGAAGAATCATGCAATAAATGTGAATTAAGATCAAATTGTGATCAATATTTCTCACCTTAGCTCAAAAGGGAGGGGGTTACTTCTTATTGAGAATATGTAAGCATACAACAATTTTCCCCATGGTACCCACACTAGACATGATGTGGTGTGGTTTGAAATAGTGCTTGATTATACATCCTTCTACTATGTAACTAAATAACATAATGATGATTTCTCCAATAGATGGATGGTTGTTTTATGGAAGAACAAATTAGATTAAAAGTGAGGTTGCAGATGTTAAATAGATTTAGAAATATGTTACCTATGTATAGAATTTGGAAGGAGCATGATGAACAAGTTGGTAAGAGATCATGGCATTGCAAGTAGGAGAAAATTGGAATTTGAAGGACTTTGTTTTTTATAACATCATATATAAACATATTTTGTTAATGTAATGGGTTTCCTTCTTATAAGTGTTCGTTAAGCATATATCTAGAGTAGTTACAAGGATGAGAAAACGAGTTGCAAGGAACAAATGAGAGTCTTAAGGATTTTATTTCTTATAAACTCATACATAAACATATGGTGGTAATAAAGTGGGTTGCCTTCTTATAAGTGTTCATTAAGCATATTTTTTCATATAAGGGTGAGTAGAGACAAAGTATGTGAGTTAATAAGTAGATAATTGTTTTTAGTTTTATTTTCTGATGAGGTATAGTTCCATTCTCATCCATCTATTTTTTTGAAATTTTAGTGATTTGGGCCATATTAAAATGGAAAAAACCCTTGAGGACAAGGTCGCATTGTGGAAGTTTCCATCAATGAAGTAGAACTATAATTTGTGGAAAAATTCCTACCTAATTCGTGGGAAAAATATTATTGAAAATAAATTGAGTTTTCAAATTATTAACTCACTGAGACAAATATAGATAGCAACTAAGGCAATCTGAACTCACGGAAATTGTCTCTATTACATGAATATCTTAGATAAGAAAATTCCACTAGAGTACATGGAAGAGTGGACCTCATTATAGAACTTGTAGTACACAAAAAATAACCCAACAACAACTAGAGGTTCCATCCTCAACTATCGAAACTTATATTTTAGGTTTAACACATTTTTGAATGATTTATATGAATTAGTATTTTTAAAATTAAAATGGAAACAATGAAATATTGCTCTTAGTTCTTTTCATCATCTGCCTAGTATGAAAATCTCAATGGTTATTCACTCGAGGGTACATGTAAGGCATAAAAGTAAAATCTTTGGAGGAATGATAAGAATTAAAATATTAAAAAAAAATACATAGAAATAGAATCTTCATATGCAGGTAGATAAAATAGGGGCAAGGTAGGATCCATGCATGCATCATTAGAATTACTCAATTTCTTGGATGAATGAATAATTGTTGTTTTCGAGTGGTTTTAGACCTTACCTATTTTTCATAATTAATTTATTCCTTCATTTTCATGAAGGACGTGAAAGGAAGAAGAAAATATTATTCATGTATTTGAAATAATATTCATATTTCCGATGAGGGTAGTCTTTTCGGTGAGTTAAATTTCCACCTTTCTTGTTCATTTTTTTCAGAAATACCATGATTTGGGTTGTCTTTAAATTGTCCAAAAACTCTTAGGGTAAAGTTACATGAGAAAAGTTCCCAACATAGAAGTGGAATCCTAATTTTTTGTATAGTTCCTATCAAGTTTGGGTCAATTTTTCAATGGAAAAAATAGATGATGTGAGTGCCCCTTATCCCACTCTATCCATTTCAAGTCCAAAGCTCAAAAATATGGAAAAAACTAGACAGGGAGAGTCATAGAACATGAATTTGTAAGAAACTAAAAATATCTCAAAATGCTTTGTCTTTCTTGGTGTTGATGTGACACTAGTTATCTTCTTTCAAACCAATGTATTTTTTGTGAAGATTTTCCAACCAATGCATGCAAAACTAAATTGAAAATTTCATTTTGAAAAGCATATAATTGATTGGGAATTGAAGTTAGGACTTTGCATTGTGTTCATATTCATTTATTTTACTTGTTGAGTCATAACATCATTAGTTTCATGACCGCACCTTTTTGAGTAAGAAAGGCCACTAAAAGTAATGCTTATAATTTAAAATTGATTAGTAACAATTTTATTTTCTAGGGTGCACAAACTAGCTATTAAATAAACCTATGTGTCTGACTAAGGGAGTGGAGAAATCCATTGTATAATCAGTAATATCTGAAAGCTCCGCTTACACCAGAGTTAAGTACGAGGTCATGTGAGGTTAGTAGAAAGGATATCCCCCCGATACCTTCTTAGCATCAGATATATTTATGGGGATCTATTTGTATATGGAGATCTTGCTAGTACCTTTACCTCTATGAGAGGCAGTGCTTTCGAGGTTTCGGGCTTTGTTACCTTTCCCATACGATGGATCTGACTTATGACTGTTCTCTTGTGCATCGATTATATTGTGGTTGCTTAGTTGCTTGACATATGTACCACATAGGTTACTTGCAAGGGTTATTATACAAGTACCCTGGGTCAGATAAGGGTCGGACAACACACAACCTTTATGGAGGTTACCTCTCCGGGGGGATCTGAACGACTGGTTGTTAAGCCCACAATGGCCCTTAGAATTGATTCTATTACCTCTGATATTTAGCAGAGGAGTCACAAGCGCCTCTTGGGCAAGGCATACCTACTTTAGAGAGGGAGGCCCCTTTCAGCCACCTTATCTTGTTTGTGTGCATATTGGCCTTTTGTTTATTTTACTTTGGTGTGCTCTTTGATTACTAGTTGACCTTAGGATTTTTTTTTTTTATATCATGAGTCTTGAGTCATCGTGGATCCAAACCATCTTCCCCGTAGGTCTCGCCGCTTATTACAGTTACCACCGCATTTTGAGTCTTTTACTTCTAAAAGGAATAAAGTTATCATACGTGGTACATACACCACCACTTACTAGACTTGTGATCATATGAGGATGAGTATTGAATCGAGTCAGAAAGATACTGTGAGTCAGAAAGATCTATCGACTCATTTTTTCACTGAATATGATTACTATGCCAATTATCTCTTGAATCGTATTCTGACTGGAGTTGTCAGTTATATGAATCTAGTCGAGAGATGGTGTGGAAAAAATCCCCCAGCTAGTCACCTCAGAATCTATGGCTATGTTTCTTGGGCTCATATTCCAAATGATTGCAAGAAGAAATTGGATGCAAAGAGTCATGCTTTCATCATGATGGGATACTCTGAAGAACCCACAACCTATCTACAGAGGATATCAGTTCACCTTTTTCCTGCCTCCCTAGATGGGCCCCTAAAACGATTGACGATGTTAGACTTGATGTTGGTGATGTCTTTTCAGGTCGAAAAACCCATAGTCACAAGCAACAAGCTAGTGTTTCTTTGATGGCTCTGCGTGTATTCTTGAGACTTGTGATCCTATATCTTACTCAGATGCACAAGGATAGCATGAATGGGAACAAGCTATGAAAGATGAGATGAATCATCTTTTGAAGAATCACACTTGGTATTTTTTGACTTGTCCTCAAGGGAAGGACATCGTAAAATTCCCACGGGTCTATAAGACCAAATTTACCTCTGAAGGTTTTGTTGAGTTTCATAAATCGCGCTTGGTCACAAAAGTATTTTCTCAACAAGAAGGCATCAACTATAATGAGACCTTTGCTCCTGTTACCCCCCCATTCCTAGGGGTAATTAGAGGAGACCATGTCTCATGGTCCGCAATGAATATAGTGATCCCAACCATGATGATGATCAACATGTCCACAAATAGCATCCCAAAATCTCCCCTCATATTGCCTTTTATACTTTAGATCAACCAAGCTCAACACATCCTGTCAACTTAGTGTATGGGAGATGGTAAGCAAGTGTCACCATGAGGTATGTTAGTCCTTATTTCATGCGAAGTTTTGTGCTTAATATACTAGGCATGTGGATGATGATCATTGGTTGAAGTTGTGGACAATGGATCACTAGCTCAAGAAGTTATGTTTGTTTCCTTGTTTCACCTTGGTCACCAACATGTGTTCCTTAGTCCCGTGTTGTCACCACCGAGGAAAAAGGGGTACCATTGGGGGGCCCTCACAACGGTAATATTTTGTTTTCCCACCATACTTAACAATTTCCATCCTGGAGCCTGTCACAATTTACTAATCTTCGGTAATGGGTCATGGTCCATTTTCTCATGAGAAGAGGGTTTGAAGGCCCAGAGGTTGATTGCAGCTGCTAAGCAAAAGAAACATACATAAAAAATAATGTTAAAGAAAGAATAGCAAAGGAATCTAAAAGCCAATCCAAACTTGAGCTCTACCCTTTCCACGTTCACCCCAATCCCAAAGCAATGATGTTATAGCTTGAAACCTTATGAAGGGTACTCGCAGATATGATAAGAGGACAAATAAAAAGGCAGATTAAGGATTTTGGAAAGACATGGTGCTTAGAAAGTGGTAACTCAAAGAAAGCACACCCTCCATAAAGGTTCTCATAGAAATGGACTCAATGACACCATAAGCTATGAAGTAACCCTGATCCATTTCACTATCACACTTACTCTTGAAGGGTTCATTTCTTTCACTACTTCCCTTGGGACATATTCCTCTGCTTGGGTCTTTTCTTTCAGTGCTTCCCCTATGAAATATTTCTCTTCTTGGGTATTTTATTTCATTGTTTTGGTTGGCACACCTAATTGAGACAAATGAAGGTCCTCCCATATTCAAACTTTCCAACTTACATACAGTCCTAAGGCGCTAGTGTGAAATTTGAAAGGGTTATTGATGTGAATTGTTCATGTGGCTTATATCTTAATTAACAATTTACTTTGCATGATTTAAGGAAGAGTATCTCTTATTAACATTGGCTTTACTTGATTTCATATTTTGTTTTGATCGTGATGCCCCTGATATGGTTCTTTGAAGGATGCACCAAGTTTTCACCTAGGATGTTGTTCCTCTATTGCAGGATACAGAACGTGTGATGCAGAGTAGTGAGTTACCAGTGACTTGGCACATTCAGACATTGGGTCTCACATCTTTAGGATGGAAATAGACATGTCTATCAACCAAATTATAGTGGGTGTGCGTCTTAATAATTCTCTTAAATTTAATTGAGGATTGTCTCCTTTTCATTACATTGATTGTGACCCCTTAGGATTGAGTCTATGTCTAATGGCATTAGTTACGGGGTATTCCAACTAGCATCATGTGCTATTACCGCCACTTGTTGGCATGTGTCATTTGACTCCAAACATGCCCCTATAATTCCTAGATAGTATACCAATAGTAATAGAGCATAATACAATTGTGAAAGAGTAACACTATGGTAATCAGTATGAGCTTACTGTGATACCAACATGATACTAGTAATGAACTAGTGTTACATCTTGATTGAATGATTGTTTCTATCATTAATGGTGTTATAGGACGTACAAGAAAACATGTATTTGTCAGATCTATCTTCATTGAGTGAGGGTAGTTCAAGTAGAATAGAGGAAAGTGAGATATCTAGTAGGTCTAACAAACTGAAATCAACTAGAGGTGAGAAGATCAGAAGAAAATTCCATAGACACATGGAATTTTTTCTTGCGAAAGGGGGATCATGTTCTTATGATCATGAGAGCATAGATGAAATCAAGGTTCCCTTGAGGTACAAACATATAGTGAAACGATGGGTACCCAAGGATCTTCTTGAAATAAACACTGATTTTTGTGTAAACGAAAGAATATACCGGATTGCTCCATCGTCATTACATGGTTTGGGAATATTTTTCATGGATGTCATAAAGGTATGTTACGACAGATTAACTGAATTGATGGAGTATGTCAGACCCTGTTATATCTACAAAGATTGGATACGAATAATCCAATATACAAAAAGTATGTGAAGATATGGCTTGTCTACAAATTATATACAACTAAAAGACAATGATCAAAATAAATGAGAAACTATCTATATTGATGGAAGACCAAAAGCAACGGGGAATATTGCAGGGTTTATAAATAGTACACGACCTGTGACCACAAATAAGCGACCCAGTTGCGTATTTGAGGGGCGTGAAGGAAACCATGTATTTGTATGTGAAATAAAATCAATATCTACAGGGGAAGAGTTATTGATTGATTACAATTTGAATCGAATAGATGCATATGTTTCTATTATGGGGGCGGTACATATACTAAATTACCCAACCTATAAGAAATGAATATTTTCTTTACGGTGTTAATCCATTTGGAGAGATTCGGTCTATTTACTCAGTGTGTCCTATTTTTGTTATCAACAATAACATTCCTCCTTGGATGTCAATAAAGAGGGAGGATTTCTCATACATTTGAATTTATTTCTCAAGATAATGATCACGGTTTTAATTTTACTGTATTGTGGCAGGTTGATCGTGGTAAATCAAAAGTGGCCTCAAAACATGATTTTGATTATGATTCGCTCGGCGAAAGGGATTTGTATGAATCCCACGACCCTATGGTTTTAATTAGAAAAAAGTTCAATAAAGAAAACAAGGAACTAACTCACTTGTTAGATATTCTAGATCAAACTCCTAAGGTAGAAGAAAGGATCAAAGAAGTTATGACAAGGCTTAATACATATAAGGTAATAACCATGATGTCAAGTGCTTTTATTTTTATGTCATAAGATCAATTATGAAACCTTGGTTTTTAACTTTTACATTATCTAAATGAAAAAATGGTGTCTTTCTTATATAACGATTTTTGGATCCTGTTGACACCGACATGCATGGTTTCGGTAGTAGTGGCGTTGCAAAGATGCCACAGGGTCCCAACGCCAGCCCTCATATAGCTTCCATGACACATCTATTCATATCTCCACCTTCCACACCATTAGGTGGGAGCCATGATACGCACACTAAGGAAGAGGCCACACAGGTAGGCTTTGAAGGTGGTGATGGAGATGAGGTCGATGATTTGACAAAATATATGGTTGATTTTCCTAAATCAAGACATGTGACCAACACAGGGACCCTTAAGGGAACATTTATCGTCAACAAGGAAGGGCTTCCATTAGAGCAAGTTAAAGTCCCAGGTAATTTTTAAAATTTTAATTGTTTCATGTTCTCTATGTAGACAAATATAAATCATCTAAATTATTATTTTTAAATTAATAATCATATAATCATTTTGCATGTAGGGAATAAATATTTTTATAGGTACTTGGAGAATAAGGCATTGCTTATTTTTGGGCCCACCATAAGAGAGAGGTGGAATTCCCATAATTCCAACCTCAAAAAAAATTGATGGATTATCTCGAAATCCTTTTTGGTGTAGACACATTTAATAAGACCTTGGCCACCACCGCAGCTGGCCAATATTTAAAATATATGTGAGAAACATATAGGAAGAACTTGAAACAAAATGATAGGTATGAGCATACTCTGATGATTCCAAAGAGGGAGTGGAAGGCTCTCATTGAGGACTCAAAAGAGAAGAAATTGACAGATGAAGGAAAAACACCCTCTAGTCCCAGAAGGTAAATTACAATT
>SNQJ01S0057209.1:26379-50340 GCA_010110895.2 Picea sitchensis
CCATACATCGTAATAGCGACGACCTGTAGGTATTTAAAAACAAATGTCAATTTATTTTTCCTTTTTTGATATTTTTAAATTTTGCAACTAGAAAATGTTAATCTTTCATTTTAGCCTATTCATCTATAAAAGATTTAGTAGATTCTCTAAGGTATATATATATACTACTAAAGTGCATATTTAGTACAATGTTTTGAGGTGTGGCACTCAAACTTGTTGGTAAGATATTTTAAATCACTTCCATGTTTTTTGATATGGGGACTGTGGGTAGCCAAAAATAAAATGATTTTCGAAGACAAGTCCTTGGAAGTTTCTATTGTGGTGAAAAATATTCAAATCCTCTTTAAAGAATGTAGCAAAATCACAGAGAGACCATCTCACATAGTTATTAAGGAGCCTACAATTAATCAATATTATGCATAGGGTTTCTTTGATGGGGATTGTCAAGGAACCCCAGGTTCATGTTGAGCAAGTGCCATATTATATCTCAACCAACACCATTACTTCTTACTAAAATATGGACTGTGAATATAAACAAATAACAAAGATGAATCTTGTGCCTATGGATTCTTCTTAGGTTTTCATTATCAAAAGGTATAACAGACCTTCAAATACATGGTGAAAATAAATTAATTACAGATTGGTGTAATAATCAATGCACAATCTCAAATCTGGTTCTTGCTCCTTTACTTGAAAGAATTGTAGAATCTAGGTTGCATTTCCAACATATTTGTTTTAACCATATGTATAGAGAATTAATTATCAAGGTGGAAGAATTATCAAAGGAAGCTATAGTGTTGGAGGAAGGTTCCTTAGTCATACATGAACACTCCAAAAATTCTCTATTTTTAGTAGTACATCATTTTGTACTCTGAATTTTGTGTATGTATGGTTAAGTTAATGATTAGCTTGTAAAGCATGTTTCCTTCGAGGTTTCTATTTCGATTAATTTTGAGTCTGAAGACTATAATGACCAAACATGAACTGCCAAAAAATAAGGGATCAGAACATAACAAAGGGGCTTAGTAATGTATATTTTGATTTCTTGATGAAATAACAAATATAAGTTTTTTTCTTGGAAAACTACTTAAACTATATAAAGGCTTCATTGTCTAAACTCTTGAAAAAAAACTTCATTTGGACATCTTCATGTTTGAAATAAAAAAATTTCAATGAAAATTGAAAATTTCTTTAGATGTATTTCAACAATAATAGTGTTATTTCCTTAAAAAATAGGTATCTGTGTATGAGAATTATCAACAAGGTCATGGGGATACCCTTCTATGGTATTGAAACTCAGTGATGCACAATTCATTGGAACAAATAGTGATGAAACTAGGTGTGATTGACTCAGAACAACACTCGGAAAAATAATTCTCAGAGAAGTAATTATTAAAGGCTCGCTCATAGAACTAGGAGATTTTGGAGAATTAGGACAAGCTTAAACAAAAGGAAAAGTAGCAATAACTTTCTTACAAGAAACCATAAATCTAATGTAGTAGAGAATCTCCTCAAGTTTATCCAAAGTTAGAGTAATGGCTTCATTAGTGTCCAATATCATAGTTTTCCTTACACGATCCAAAGCTACAAAAGTGGAATTTCCATGTGAGAAATAAAACAAAATCACATAAACCAATGCTAATCTTCGTAAATTTAGTTGTATAAAGCCTAGCTAAGCTCCCTACCAACAAGGCCAAAATGTTATCACTGATAAGTTTCCATCTTGCAAAGATAGATCATGGAGTCCAAATAACAATAGGAAATAAGCCATCACCACCTTGCTTACTTCCTCTCACTTCGAAGTTAGTGCATGTTAACCAAAGGGTGGTATCCCTAAGTGATCTGAGGGATCAATTGCAAATCAACTAACTATTAGTAGTACCTTAAGATTGTTTCGGTGGAAGCTCTAATTTTTGCAACCCCATCATAACCCAAAAAATCACTCCCTTTGACCTAAGTTGTCCTCTAGTTTATGATGGTTATATTGAGTCTTTCACTAAAGAGAGAAGATTCTCTAACCATTTTATTCTAATTGAGATATATAGCCATACTACTTAGCTTCCATCTTGTACCAAAGGAGAAAAATTGCATCTTTGCGTAAAGGAGAATTGTTTGGAGGCAAAGAGATAGTGAGATTGCAATGAACTGTTTGGAGGCCAAGACATCATGAGATTGCAGTACACCCGAGTTGAAATGACCATTTGAGGTGGAAAGATGTGAGATTGTAGTGCACCCTTTGGAGTGTCAGATCAGATCAGATTATGATTAGGGTTATATTCTATATTTTCTGGGAAGGGGTGGAGATTAGAAAATGTGCTGCAAAGAGAACATCATTTGCATTCATTTCATTTACATTATGCTTGTATTAAAATAAAGCATAATCTTATAGTTGTTTCAATATTATTTGTTCTTTATTATTTATTCATAATCTTATAAGAAAAATAAAAAGTGTAAATGAAATGAATGCAAATGATGTTCTCTTTGTAGCGCATTTTCTGATCTCCACCCCTTCCTAGAAAATATAGAATATAACCCTAATCATAATCTGATATGATCTGACACTCCAAAGGGTGCACTACAATCTCACATATTTCTGTCTCAAACAGTCATTTCAACTCGGGTGTACTGCAATCTCATGATGTATGGGCCTCCAAATGATTCATTGCAATATCACTATCTCTTTGCCTCCAAACGATTCTTTCAATTTGGGTGCACTGCAATCTCATAATCTCTAAGCCTCCAAACGGTCATAATGTTCATTTCACTAGGTCCCATTCCTCCAAATATCTTGTCACCAGAACCAGAGCTTGACATAGACCATGACCTAGACCACCACATAGAGATAGATATAGATTTAGACGTTGACATAGAGATTGATGTAGACCATGACATAGACCCCCCTAGATCCATCTAATCCTAGGCATAACTTATACTCAATCCTTAACCCTATATTAACTCGAGCCATGAGTGCACTATGCATATACCTTGTGTACAACCCTTGCACCCACATCACCCACATCTTGGTGCTCTAACCATTTCTCTATCCTTGAAAACACTTTCAATCCTAACCCCTTAGGCCTTAGTTGTCCCCATACCCCTATACATCTTTATTCATAAAGAGGTTTGGTGTATATTAAATTCCATATATGTTGCATTAAGAGCGCGCATGCACTCCTGTAACTTGAATGAGTTGGTCATTTATGCTCAGCAGGAATGCCCACCATGCACGTTCCTGTTGGGAATTGTAAGGTGACATTAGTGAGGGCATGTGCCATTGATTCTAGCTAAAAGGCACTATTGAATGAATGAGGTGAATATGTTAGCATGGGGATGGAAAATGAACCATCATTTTCTTATGGATATGGTGAACCATAAATTCATGTTAGAATTTATCCATTGGTGAACCATAAACCTACATTGAAAAATCCATAATAACTAGAGGACATAATCAAAAGATTATACATACCTAAATGGTGATTTTTCAATTTAGCAATCGAACATGCGACAAATGTTTTTAGGTGGTGCTCAACATCATGCCTCTTACATGGCGAATAAAAATGTTGTTGTAAAGTTGCAACTATATTTGATGTGAAAAAATTCCCAACCAACTTCAAGAAATGAGATTACCAAATCAACAAATCCCTAGGTTCATATGAAAATCAACCGAATTAATAATAAGTCTTGTGTAGCTAGTGTGGCATCCTTATTGAATGGTTGCATAAACTTTCACAAAATTTATGTGTGTATTGTAGAACTCTTTCTAGTGTTCTATGTCAAACAATTTTGCTTTAGGTCTGTAGTGGCTTATGGTTAGATTGAATAACAATTTATTTTCCCTATACATAGTGTCTCCACTAATGAACTACTTAAGAAATGGAGCACATATCTCTATCATAACCTCAAAAGTTGTGGATTGCATCTATTATCACTCCGTAAATCTGTTTGGCTAATAAACAAGCGACAAAGGTAACTCTTTCAACCAACTTTGAGACCCTAAAATGTTGATACTGAGAGGGGGGTGAATCAGTATCAAGTACAATTTAAAACCTTTTTCAACTTATATCCAATGATCAATGAACACTAGTATAAGAGTTACACCAATAAACCACAATACACCATGCACAATATATTAGAAATAATCAATAGTTATTGTTCAAGGGAAGTAATGATTTCCAAAGGTAGATACAACTTCCAAATGTAAAGGGAGGGATAAACCTCCAATATGAAGATACAATCCTCCAATATCAAGAGAAAGTTGAACTCTCCATCCTCTCCCCTTCCTTCCACCCAAGAATATACAAGAGATAATAAAACTTCACATTAAATCATCACCATCAACCAACCATCACATAGAACCTGATAATGCTTCCTGGGACTTCTTCAATTTCTACAATTATTCAATTATTGGAATACTATGATCCTATAGATAATATTATTCAATTTTTTCTCTGAAACTTCTCCAAGTTTCACTCCTTTAATCCTCCCCAAAAAGAAGTTATAGAGAGAATGGTAGACCTTGTTCAGTTCTGGTTTATTCAGGATACCGAAATTGTATAGAATGCCCCATTCTCAATATTTAACATAAGATTCTGCAAGTCACACACATGAAACTACAGTACGTACTATTTCCAATGCAATTTGTTCCACATCATTTGGATTCTCGATGAAGGATTTATGACTGTTTTACCCGTAACACCTGTTTATTGACTAGCTTCAGGAATGGTAAAAAACCCTATCTTCCACATAGTGTATCTCCATAATTATAGTGAATCAAGAGATGAAAATTTTACCATAGGTACCTTGATATGTCTTCTCAATACCATAGAAATTTTCCCATTTGAATCATTCTATAAAACAATTTATAGCAAAAATGGTAAGATGACCTGAAAATAACATACCTTAGAACACATCACCAAAAGAATTCATCCTCCCTTGAAATCTGACCTTCTTTACTTCTGATTTCCTCTGAAATTAGACTTGTGTATCAAATGAATGTATAATGATATTTATTTATACCATTTATTAGACTTGTATCAAAATGAATGTATAATGATATTTTATTTTATACCCATTTATGTCACTTCCTTTAACATTAGGCCCGACCCCATTAATTTCTTATTTTGTAATTTTCTTTAATTATCTTTAGTGCCTACACATGTACTTCCTCTTCAATTCACTTTGTCATCTTCTTAAAAATTCATTTCTCCTCAATCATGAGAATCCACATGGACGGCTACACATACCCTCACCAAAACAACATGATTTTATACTCATCCATCCATGGGTGTTTTATATGCATGTTCATTGGTCCTTCATGTCCAAATTCCTTTTATCAATCTTTGGTCCAAAGTCCCATGACTAGGGTTACACCAATAAATAAACCCATCTTCGAACAATCTCCCTTTGTCATTGATGTTTACCCCATGCCCTCCCATTCACTGCTGATCCCACTCTCCCCCTTGACATCAATGACAAAGGTGGGCTTCTCCCCGAGTTTAATGGCAAAAGGTGTAACCTCTCTCTTGGGGCTGTCTCCCAACATGTGTTCCAACAATACTTCATCCCTATTTTTGGCCTTTGGGACTTTTTCTCCCTTGAACCTTTCCTCGTATTTCTCTCTCTCCTTCATGTCCAGGATGTATATGTCACCGGTCTCTTGTTGCACTGAAAACCAATCTCCTTGAGTTATTTTCTGATTTTACATTTTGGGAGTCAAACGTAAGAGCGTATCCCCGATCTCACATTTTACTAACACTTAGTAGATTATGCTTCAAGTCTCAACCAACAGGACATTCTTTCCTCAAGCTTTTATTTTCACTTCCAAGCTTTAAGAAGCCCTTTTCAAAGTATTTTGGTAGATCTAGTCATCTCCAAAATGCAACATTTCAATTCCTTTTTCTTCAAGATGACAAATTTGCTTTGATCTCCTGTCATATGAGATGAGTAATCTTCAAACTATCTTAAGGAACCATCTTCATATTCTTCTTCTTTGTTTTCTTTAGCGACCAATGCTATTCACAATTTTCATTTTGTGGAATTTCTTTCCTTTCTATGTTGTAGTTGGTATGTAGACTTTGCATAATGACATCTCTTCATCTCTCTCTAACTTCACAGGTTTCTAGACCAATATTACTGCACTTGTAACATACAATATTTTGATCCATTAATGTCAAACTGATTTATATACTTGCAATTTTTTATGTCATGAACATTTCCATATTCTCCACTATTTTCACCATTCATGTAGCTTCATAGTTATTCTTTCGATTGATTTTATAATTGGATTTCCTTGTGTCCAAAATTTCCACAAGTTTAACAAATGTCCAAGAAAGAAATTTGATACCCTATATAAGGTTATCTTTGTAGTGTATCCATCCGGTTCAATGCATCTATTCTCTCCTCAGAGTTTCCTCTCTCATAATGATTTCTTTCATACTGATGGGAGATGATCTTCTTGTTGATGTCTCATTCCTTATGAATTTTAGTCTTCTATTTTGTTGTTCAACTTGTTATGGAATGTTGGTTTCATCATTTCAACTCTTCTTGTTTTGTTGTCTCTAAACTCACACATCCTAGTCCCTGCTCTCTTGTCATTTGGAGATCTTTGACCGCTAAGGATCTCATCTAATTTTTCAGTGCTTGTTTTTCAAACTTCTTCAACTTTTGTTGTTAATAGGAGCTCCCCTTTGTGTGATCCACCGCTTTCAGCTTCATAATCTTATAATTACTTCTTCAAGTTATTAATGGTCTTTCAAGCTTGTAATTCTCTCCAGCCACCACTCCACCTTTAGGCATTATGTTTGTGTTTCTAGGTTTCTATTTTCACTTCAACATGCTTCAACTCTTCAATATTATCATCTTCTTGTTCACTCTCATCATTGTCTTTGTACCCTGGGAATCAAGCTTGGTTTCTTCATCTAAATCTCTTCACAAATGATTTCTTCTTCTTTAGAATTTTGTGATCATCATCCCTGGTTTCTTGTTATGAAGAGGACTCTCCTCCATCATTAGCCCTCTACTACTCACCAGAGATGTCATCATCCCTGAAGTAGGCTCTTTTATTGTTGATACTTCTCTTTTTTATAGTAGCACTTTTCAACAATATGTCCCATTCTACAACAATTAAAGCATTTAAGGGGAAACTTACCTTGTATCTTCCACTTCCTTTCTAGAAATTTCTTACGAAATTTGCTATTTCTCATCAAGGTCATTATCCTTGAATTTTGTATTATTTATGGATTTAAAGGATGCTTCATTGTTTGGCTGGTCACTTTCTGTACCTGTTCTCATTTCATATGCTATAAGAGGCCCGTGTAATTCATCCATTGTCATTTTGGTCAAGTCCCTAGTTTCTTCAATGGCGAAGACCTTAGCATCATACTTCAAGAGAAGTGATCTCAACACTTTTTGTACAACCAAGGATTCATCGATCTCTTCACCTAATGCTCTGATAGCATTAACAACTTCATCAACTCTAAGAAAACAGGTTGCAATATCTTCCTTTTCGTTCATCTTAAAATTTTCAAATTCTGATCTATGTCGTTGAAGCTTGACCTACTTAAATTTTGGATCACCTTCATAGATTATCTTGAGTTTGTCCCATACATCCTTAGCAGTGCTAAATCACATCACTTTGCTAGAAATGGTTGGTGCCAATGCTGGTAGAATAACATGTTTGGATTTTGAATTACAACTCATAAGATTCTTCTCATTTGGATCGGTTGGAGCATTATTTGGGATTACATAGCCATTTACAACTGAGTACCCAATGTATAATCCCAAAGCCGTTAGGTAAGTTTTCACTCTATCACTCCAGTATAAATAATTTCTTCCATCAAATTTTTGAATCTCATTTGAAATGTGCTCATGGTCATCCATCTCTGCTTAGGATTTTCCTTCCAGTGGTTAAATTGTTTTGAAGGCAACCTGCTCTGATACCAATTGCTGATACTGAGAAGGGGGTGAATCAGTATCAAGTACAATTTAAAACCTTTTTCAACTTATATCCAATGAGAAATGAACAATAGTATAAGAGTTACACCAATACACTACAATAAACCATGCACAATATATGAGAAATAATCAATAGTTATTGTTCAAGGGAAGTAATGTCTTCCAAAGGTAGCTACAACTTCCAAATGTAAAGGGATGGATAAAACTACAAGAGGAAGATACAATCTTCCAATATCAAGAGAGATTTGAACTCTCCATCCTTGCCCCTTCCTTCCACCCAATAATATACGAGATATAATAAAACTTCACATTAAATCATCACCATCAACCAACCATCACATAGAACCTGATAATGCTTCCTGAGACTTCTTCAATTTTTACAATTATTCAATTCTTGGAATACTATGAAACTGTAGATAATATTATTCAATTTATTTTCTGAAACTTCTCCAAGTTTCACTCCTTTAATCCTCCCCAAAAAGAAGTTATAGAGAGAATGGTAGACCTTGTTCAATTCTGGTTTATTTAGGAGACCACACTTGTACAGAATGCCCCATGCTCAATATTTAACATAAGATTATGAAAATCACACACAAGAAAGTACAGTCTGTACTATTTCCAATGCAATTTGTCCCATGCCATTTGTATTCTCTATGAATAAGTTATGACTGTTTTACCTGGAACACCTGTTTATTGACTAGCTTTAGGACTGGTCAAAAACCCTATCTTCCATAGAGTGTATATCCATAATTATAGAGAATCAAGAGCTGAAACTTTTACCACAGGTACTTTGATATTTCTTCTCAATACCATAGCAATTTCACCATCTGAATCATTCTATAAAAAATCTTATAGGAAAAATGGTAAGATGACTTGAAAATAACATACCTTAGAACACATCACCAAATCTTATAGGAAAAATGGTAAGAGACTTGAAAATAACATCTTAGAACACATCACCAAAAGACTTCATCCCTCCCTGAACTGGCCTCTTTACATTTCCTCTGAAATTGACTTGTGTATCAAATGAATGTATAATGATATTTATTTATACCCATTATGTCACTTCCTTAACATTAGAATGACCCACACTTCTTTATTTTGTAATTCTTTTCTTTAATTATCTTCAGGGCCTACATGTACTTCCTTCTTCAATTCACTTTATCATCTTCAAAAATTCATTTCTCCTCAACCATGAGGATCCACGTGACGTGCCACATACCAATGGAGACAACATGATGTATACTATCCATCCATGGATGTTGTATATGCATGTGCATTGTCCTTCATGTCCAAATTCCTTCATCAATCTTGTGGTCCAAAACCCATGACTAGGGTTGACATCAATGACAACAACCAATATTCCAACAATTAGCCTTTCATACCTTGAGAGGGATCTCTCAGGAGAAACGGTCTCAATATGGGATATGGATTTAAATTTTTTTGCTAGATTTAACACCTTTGAAATAATGGTTTAGAGTTATATTGGCGTAAGATAGTAAGACCTTGGGATATGGAGTCGGTTCGAGAAATGATAGAAACAAATGACTCGGTGACTGAAATTGAAAGGATAAAGGCTAAGTGAGCAACAATATTTAGTGTAAAATCATTGTGTGAGTTGGGGAGAAGTTACATAAGGAAACTTGGAGCACCACTGAGGGTGAATTCAGAGTGTAACTTAGAGATTTTTTTTTTCTAAATGGAGCGAATCCCAGGGCACTGTGCAGTGAATCCCATGTTCGAAAATGCATTCCTATTTAGACATAAATAGATATGAATAAATAGTTCATGAAGTATGTATGCAAAGAAAGGAAACAATACATCTAAATGCTACAATTAGAATACTTTCATCAAAGCTTCAGGACTTTTGCATAATATTTTGATCGGACTCAAAACTACATTCAATAGAAACTGTCTATAATAATTTTTCCAACCAACCCAACTTACATAAAAAAAATCAAATATATAGGTGAGGGCACCGCTTGGGATGCACTACTCTTCTAAATAGTATCTCTAAAAATTAGGAAACTGATTGTCTGCGCTAAATGACTCTTCGCATGACGCTTTTCCAAAAATAGACAACAAATACATCTGGCTAAATCATGACTGTTTGTAATCTGCCATGGGGATTCGTCTATCGATCAGGTCTCATCATGAGAGAGTGATGTGTCAACACTTTCCTTCGATCAAATATCTGAATGGACAAGTGTTTGTCAGAGTCTCGCTATCTGCTATAATGGCTTTGATTTTTTCCGCACACTTATTTGTTGGGGGAATGATGCGCGACAAGTGGCTGTTGACTGTCATGGTTGTTATCAAAATGAAAAAATGTCTTAGGGCGATGTCTCCTTCAAAACTGTCAAGATTTTCTTTTTGTTTGCGGATATAGAAACAAAATCAACTAATCTTGTTTCTTCTATTTGCTGGTGAGAGATGCGCGGGATTTTTCCTCGGTCACTTCACGTTCTCTGGAATGCTTTGCATACCTTTCTTCTGACAGCCTATGTGCTTCGTGCAATTGTAGGATTGTATCATGCACCTCTCTGAGATATATTTTGAGCCACGTCACGTTCCCTTCATGACCTTGTGTTGTTGATGCTTTAATGGTCTTTGTCGCTAGCTATTGTCTCAACTCCCTGTTTTCCTGGTAAAGTTCAACAATATCTAGTTTCTCCTTCTTCAACTACTGAGATGTCTCTTTATCATTTATACCCGTGAGATCCATCCTCCTCGTTCTTCTCCCACTTTCTCGGCTCATACCTTCAACAGGTTCTAGCCGAACAATGTGTATAAGTAATTTTTCAGCAACCAATCTTGTGCGCGACTCATCTGGAATTTGGGTTTCCCTAGATTCCTTCTTCTTCCTTGGTATGCCCCTTCTCTGAGGTATCTGTTGTTGAGGATATATGGCTTCTAATATATTTCCTTCCTGCACCGGTTCTTCCACTCCAGGTTCCACGCGGTGTGATATCATCGTTTCCATGGGTAAAGGTAAAACTCCCTTTGTATCCTTGGGGATACCTGTTGTGAGTGAGAACGAATCCTAGTCGCTTTGGGGCTCAGGCTTGGAAATTCTGCCACTTCGCCCACCCTTCCTTATGTTTTGGGAGGTTTCCATGGCATGACCACTATCTATCTTGCGTGTAGTGGATCTAGTGAATTCCCAAGGTGAAGAATTTGATCAACCTGGGCTTCCGAGAAAATTTACAAATAGAGCATGAATCTGATTTCACGAATAAAATGGGTGTAGAGCATCTAAAATTTATAACAGATCGGGTAGAAGGAGGAATCGTTCCAAGGAACATCGAATTCATGGCGACTAGATGTTTCGAATCGAACTGCATATTTTCCATAGAACATCCCGGCGTGTAAAGTACAGGCGATAAGGGATGCAAGGCATACATGATACGAACGCCACAATTTTTCATTTTCCTGGCCTTCATAATTAACTGATAATGGCTACTGCACTTGCTGATGCGACTTCTATTAACTACTTGACTCAACTTGGGGCACGTAGCAACTCCCTTTTTAATATGACCCAACTCTTTGGGAATGACATACCCGTACCATTTACACATGTTTCGACTCTGAAATCCCTTCCTTTTTCCAAGGGCCAACCGAACACTTGCTGACTTCGACCCTTCTGTTATTAGGTACCTGACCTCACTTACTTTGACACACAATCCATGACACAACTAAAATGATCATAATCAAAGAAAAATGGCGATGCTAATAGCTGGCTCCAACGAGGATGCTATCCTCTATGCGAGGTAGCAAAGAACAATAGACCAAGTGCCTAACCATTGAGCCTAATTTAGTTTTCAGAAATATGCTATGTGAAAAAAGAAAAAAACAAGATGCAACCTAAACCTATCGACGTAGTTCCTAAATAGACTCAACATAAATTCATGGCTTTCACCTCAGGATTCATTTTTCTGCTGACTTATTGACTCAACACAAAACAAAATGACTATTTCCAGTGGTATGTGACTCAAACGGACTTTAATTCATCAGATAGAGTTTGAGGAACCTGCTATTTACAGCCCCCCAACCAACAGACTCTCCATTTAATTCTTCCAGAAAATAATCATTATTTCCGCGATATGCGCCGATTTTGAAAGGACCCATCCAAATATTGTCAAAATTTATGTGCTTTCCTTTATCTTCATTTCTCGTGTCCCATTTCAACACTATATCCACAAAATGAAACTCCTCTTGATTAGAATGTTTGTCGAAGGCTTTCTTCATCCTCTCCTAGTAGAGCTGTGATCGATTGTACACCTGTTCCACTGTGTGTGAATTAGTTGATTTATTCTCCTTTGCACGTCATTTGGCTCGACCTCTTGCTCTTGCAACAACTTTCTGACGGGCAACCCCAGTGAGGTAGGGAAAATTGCGTCCGTTCCGTATACAATCTGGAAAGGCAATGTTGAGATAGATTTCTTAGTGGTAACCCTATCTTCCCACAATGCATAAATAAGCTTTCTATGCTAGGCCTTATTGTTTTCTTGCAGGAGCCTTTTGATGATCCTGGTCAAGATTTTGTTCGAAGATTCAACCAACCCATTTCCTTGTGGGTAGTATGCTATAGAGTTTCCTAGGGTTATATTTTAATCCTGACAGAACTTCTCCATCTTCTTGGATTTGAACGCGACCGCGTTGTCTGTTATGATCTTGATAGGGCATCCGAACCTTGACAAGATGTTTGTCTCTAGAAATTGGATGATAACTATATCAGTATCCTGCTTCGTGGGGATCACCTCTATCCAGTTTGTGAAGTAGTCTGTGGCTATGAGTATCCATTTGTGTTGCACTGATGATGGCAGATTTATTTCCCCTATTAAATCCAAACTCCATTGCATGAAAGGTGCTTCAACTGAGATCGGATTTGGTGGCAGGGGATGCAACTTCCTTCTCCCGTCGAAAATATGACACTCGTGGTAGCTGGAGACTTATTTGTATACGTCCGTGAATGTTGTAGGCCAATAGTATCCCTCTCTAAGTATTTTGTGCGTGGTGGTTTTCCAGTAGTGGTTCCCTCCACAACCACCTTTGTGAAATTCTTCTATGGCTCGCTTCGCATCCTCTTCCAGCAAGTAGTTCAACAACATTCCCCTAGGATCTTTCTAGTAGAGTGAGTCATCCAGGATGCAGAACCTAACTACTTTGAGATTCAATAATATAGCCTTGGTCTTGCTTAAACCTAGAAGGGCTTGTAGGTTTCTCAACACATAGATGATGTCTGCATACCATGGTGAATTGACGAACCTTTGAGGCACCTGCACAGCTTCTTCTTCCTAAGGACTTTCCAAGAGATCGACGATGAGGTTGATCCCCATGGCATCGCAGTCCACCTGCACCATCAATGTTTCAAGACCCTTCCCTTTGATCAACTTCATGGGATTGATTTTGAGATCATATTCTAGCATGACCGTTATCCATTTGCCTCTCCTTCCTTCTGGGTCCAGCTAAGTCAAGATATCCTTGACTGAATTGCTGGGCACATAAGCAATAATTTGGGAATTTAATATGTACATTCTGAACTCCTTTAGGGCCTTCACTAAGGCATATGCTTGTTTATCCATAATGTCGTACCTTAGTGGATCATCCCTCAACGTTCAACTAAAATAGGTTATGGGCTTCCGGAAGTTCTGCTCGTCTTTTTGCAACAACACATCGACAATCGTATGCTCTGAGGTGAATGAAAACTGGATGAAATCTTTCGTGAAGTTTGGACTGGCCAACACAGGAGATCTAGTCAGTGCCACTTTGATATCTTCAAATGACTTCTTGTCTTCCAGGTTCCACTTGATCTCGTTCCCTTTTCTGAGCATGCAGGTGATATGTTTTATAATATCTACCAGGTTCGGGATGAATCTCCTCAAGAAGTTTACTTTTCCCAGGAAGAATTGCACTTCCTTCTTACTACATAGAGTGCGTATTTTTAGGATTCCTTAAAACCTACTGGGGTCTATATTAATGCCCTCTTTCAAGATAATGTTCCCCAACAACTTCCCTTCTTCCATCCCGAAATGTGATTTCTTCGGATTCATTGATATGCCAAACTTCCTGTACTTCTAGAAAACTTTCTTCAGGTGTTTGAGGTGTTGTTCGTTGGAGGTAGAGTATATCGTGATGTCTTCCAGATAGATCACGATGAACTTGTCCTTTTCATTAGCAAATTCTATGTCCATTTCCCTCTAGAAGGTGGTGCCAACGTTCATTAGGATGAAAGGCATCTTGGCATACATGAACATTTCCCATGGCGTTGTGAAGTCCGTCTTTTCCTTGTCGTCCGGGTTTACCATGATCTAGTTATAACCTGAAAAAATATCTAGTATGGACATCTTCTGGGACCCCACCACCTTTTGCAGGATATATTCCATTTTAGGAAGAGGGTAGTGATCCTTGAGGGACACTTTGTTTAAGTTTCGGAAGTCCACACACAGTCTTATCTCGATAATATTTTTTGTAACCGACACCAAGTTGGCCACCCACTTAGAAAATCGTAAAGAAACGATAATTTTAGCTTCGAAGAGTTTCTTTACCTCCTTTTCAATTAGCGACAACAGTAGGGGATTTATCCATCGCAGCTTCTATTTGAATGGATTTTGGTCTTCCTTGAGAGGGATGACGTGATGGATCACTTTAGTGTCATACACCTTCAAGTCGTCATAGCTCCAAGAGAAAACATCTAGGAAATCCTTCCTGAGATTGATGTAGTCCTTTTTGACTTCTGGACTGAGTGTTTTCGACAATTTGATTATTTTTGGGTTTTCCTCAGTCCCGATGTTGCAGTCTTCGACATCCTCATCGTTTGCAATGATCTTAGGATTTCTAGCCACGTTATTTTCGTTAAACAACTTCTCCAATGGAATTAGCCCCTTTGGGATGATGTTGTCTTCAATTGTACTATTTCCCTTCCCGCTATTTGGTTCTGGAAAGGGTCTTCATTACTGCACACACCCACGCTCTCATATTCGTTGCAACAACACTCATCATCGATGTTTATGTTAGTGAACTCGTCCCTCATTTGAAGAAATATCTCCACCTACTTGTTGTCCTCGAACACCTGGCAATGTTTAATATTATCGGGCACTGTTGGCCTGTGTTTGACTTCGATCTCGTATTTTCTGTTTGGGAAGATGGGGATTTTAAAAACTGAGGCCAAGGTGGTCAACGCATCAGTGATCTGATTTTGTTCCCTTGGGATAGCAGATAGATCGTACTCTGAAAATTCTTCGAGGAGGTCTAGCACCAAATTTTTGTATGCTCTCAACCTGGTGTGTTTGGACTGATATATTCCTTTCACCTAGTTTATAATCAGCTCGGAGTTTTCGTGCACTGCTATCCTCTTTGCGCCTAGTTCTTTCAAAACCTTCAAACCCAAGATCAGTGCCTCATACTCAGCCATGTTGTTTGTACATTCGAACGTGAGCTTGTATGAGCATAGCTTTGTGCCCACCTCGGGGGGGCTTATCCATACGCCGACACTTGCTCCTTCCTTACTGATAGTGCCATCAAAAATCATCTTCCATATCTCATTTTTCGCATGGTTCTTTGGGTTAGCGCACTTTGCTTCTTTTCACGCGATTTCCTCATCATTTTTCATGGTGGCTGTCGGATCCTCCTCTTCAAAACTTAGGTCATTGTAGAATATAGAAGAACCAACCTTAGTGTCGATGGAGTATATAGGATGGTTATTTGGCTACGTCTTACTGTTTACCATGTATTTTAGCAACACTTCTTTGTACAATCATCTATCTTGGCCAAAGCTAGGGATGGTGGCGTATGACATGTCCATTTTCAGGGTCCCCTTTAACTTCCCAGCCCACGACCTGGACAGAAGCATGCCAAACATAGGGGGTATGTCTGCCATGACCATGTCCATAACCATTTTCTTCGAAGGAATTTGGGCCAAATACATGACCAAGTCCTTCATGAGGCCCAAACACTTGACTTTCCTCGAATTAAAAGAGAAAAGGTCCTTATAGGGCCTAGTGATGTCCAAACCCAATTCGTCCATGATCACCTTTGGCATGAGGTTGTGCGACACGCCTGAATGAAGCATGGCGTTATGCAGGGTCATGTCATGAACCTTTATACTGACGTAGAATAGAGGGACGTCCTTAGTATCACTTGTCGCTTCAACGCACATACCAAAAAGGATAGCGGGGTGATCATCTTGGAAATTCAAAGTATCGGGGGTCCCTCCCATTTTCATCATTTTAACAATTTTCTCCCGATATTCACCCTTCCTAATAAGTTCATTAAAGGGGACAAAGATTTTGATTTTGGCCATTTCATGCTCAAAGTTAAAGGGAGGAAAAATCTTCTCTACCTCTTTTCCACCTGCTTGTCGGCTTGCTTTCAGAATTTTCTTCGAGGCCTCCTCCTTTGACTTTTATTTTTCAGTCGTATCCTTGGTCATGTTGTCTGGCCTTGGTCGGCTTGTGGAAGGGGTGTCCGCCGGAGGTTTTCTTATGGGTTTTGTTTGTTGAGCTTCAGTGTGCACCTCCTTATTCATGAGGTTATATTTCTTATGAAACTGCATGATGGCGTTCTAGTAACCCTTTCTGAATTATTCTGTTTCCCAGGACAACACATCATCCATTTCCCCAAACCATGCATCATCTGTCTCCAGCATAAAATCATCATTTTGGCTCATGTATCGATTATGTTCCCTCTTTGTCAAAAAAACGCGTGGGTTCTTGTCGTCACAACAATGCATTTGTTCTTCGAACATATGATCAAAATCCTCATCCATGTAGTTGTTTTGGAATGATAGCCTTGTCTGTTGGTTTCCTTGATCTGTCTACTCCCTATGTTTCCTCTGTCTGATTTGAGGAAATTGACCCCTTCTGAGGTTCTGATTGTTGGGCTGGGGGTCATGTTGTTCTCGGGTAGCGGATTTATTTCCCACAAACATTTTCTCCATTAGCTTCTCCATGGTTCTCATCATTAAGTCGAATTTGTCATCTATGGATATCGACGTTGATGGCTACGCATATCCTTGGGGATTCTTATTGCCTCTGTTGAATCTATGTTTGATCTTCCTCGACACCATCATATTTACCTCAACTTCGATCGTATTTCTCATTATCGTGTCTAGATTTGTTGTTCTTCTTTCTCTCAACAACAAGGTGAAATCGCTGTCGAAGGAGTCGGCGTATCGTAACTGCACAACCCTGGGAGGTGGCCGGAATGCTACAGGAATTGAGGTATAAACCTTCATGAAACGGGTTGATAATTCTTGCACCATCTCCTCCGATGCCTTCTTCTTATTATTTTACTACGTTAACAACTGCAAGGGGTTCTTCTTGTCCCCCCATATAGTAATGAAAGATGTTTCGAATGCGGCGAAGTCTTGAATGCTTGCAGTCGGGAGGGATTTGAACCACTTCCTCACCTCCCCTGCAAAACTTTGTGTGAACAACCTCATTTTCACATCTGCATAGTCTACCTCTTCTAGGTCGACTAAATCCTTCAACCAATCCAGATGCTTCTGGGCTAAAACGTTCCCTTCAGAATCGTAGAGCTTAATCCATTGGCTGTAATTCTGGGGAAAATCATGCAGTTGGGCTGGCAGGATGAGGGGGGAAAATCTGGCGGACATGGCTCTAGGAGGGTTGGGGATTTGAGGGATATTATTAGACACTAGGGCTTGGAACCTCTTTTGGTTGAAAACTATCTTGTCCAAGCTGGTTTTTGACTTAGACCTGAACAAGGGTTTTTCAAAGAATGCGTCAAACTCAAGGTTGTTAATGCTTTGCGCATCGTCTTTGGGTAAGGACATGCTTTTGTCCAAGTAATAGAACAGGTCTCGTGCTTGATCTCTAGTCCTGCGTAGAATTTTCTCGGGGCTGTACATAGGCTCTACAGGGTTTGGTTCAGGATTAGCTAAGGTATAGATCATCTTTGGAGCCAAGGTTCCTGAACGACGCTACTTAGTTCTACTGGTCTTTTTGACTGGAGTCGCCAGGATAAAGGTTTTAGCAAGTATAGGTGTTTATCCCTCTGTTACCCTCAGGGGTCAAAAATACAACTTTAGTCATTCTCCTAGGGAAAGTTTATTCAATTCCGTCCCCGACAATGACGCCAGAATGTTAGCACTCTATAAATCTATTCGTCTGATAAAAAATGATGACGGTAACTCTTTTAACCAACTTTGAGATCCAAAAATATCCTTTCGTACCTGGAGAGGGCTCTCTCGGGAGACATGGTATAAACACATGATATGGATTTAAAGATGTTGGATAGATTTAACACCTTTGAAATAATGGTTTCTAGTTATATTGGCGCAAGAGAGTAAGACCTTGGGCTATGGAGTCGGTTCGAGAAACGATAGAAACAAATGACTCGGTGACTGAAGTTGAGAGGATAAAGGGTAAGCGAGCAACAATATTCAGTGTAAAATCATTGTGTGAGGTGGGGAGAAGTTACATAAAGCAACTCAGAGCACCGTAGGGGTGAATTTAGATTTTAACTTAGAGGAAAATGTTTTGTCTAAATGGCGAGAATCCCAGGGCACTGTGTAGTGAATCCCAGGTTCGAAAATATGTTCCTATTTAGAAAAAAATAGATATGAATAGAGAGTACAGGAAGTATGTATGAAAATAAAGGAAACAATACATCCAACTTCTACAATTAGAATCTTTTCATCAAAGCTTCAAGACTTTTTCATTAAATTTTGATCGGACTCAAAACTACATTCAATAGACACTATCTATATTAATTTTTCCAACCAACCTGGCTTACATCGAAAAGATAAAATATATAGGCGAGGGCACCGCTTGGGCTGCCCTACTCTTCTAACTAATATCTCTAAAAACTGGGAAACTGACTATTTGCGCTAAATGACTTTTCGCATGACGATTTTCCAAAAATAGACAACAAATATATCTAGCTAAATCACGACCATTTGTAATCCTCCACGAGGATTTGACTATCGATCAGGTCTCATCATGAGAGAGTGGTGTGTCAACACTTTCCTTCGATCAAATATCTGAATGGACAAGTGATTGTCAGAGTCCCACTATCTTTTGTAACGACTTTGATTTCTGTCGCACGCTCATTTGCTGGGGGAATGTACATGGCAAGTGGCTACTGACTGTCATGGCCATTATAAAAATGACAAAATGTCTTAGGGCGATGTATCCTTAAAAACTGTCAAGATTTTATTTCTATTTGCGGATACGAAAACAAACTCAGCTAATCTTGTTTCTTCTGTTTGCTGGCGAGAGTTGTGGGGTATTTCTCCTTGGCCGCTTCACATTCTCTGGAATGCTTCGCATACCTTTATTCTGACAGCCTTCATGCTTCGCACAACTATACGATTGTATCTTGTGCCTCTTTGAGCTATATTTTGAGCCATGTCACGTTCCCTTTGCGGCCTTGCGCCGCTGACGCTTCAATGGCCTTTGTCGGTAGCTGTTTTCTTAGCTCTCTATTTTCCTGGTAAATTTCGGCAATAGCTAGTTTCACATGCTTTAGTTGCTCAGATGGATCTTTATCATTTGTACCTACAACATCCATCCTCTTCATTTTTCTCCCACTTTCTTGGCTCATACCTTCAACAGGTTCTAGCCGAACAACGCGTATAAATAATTTTTCAGCAACCGATCTTGCACGTGACTTGTCTAGAATTTGGGTTTCCCTAGCTTCCTTATTCTTCCTTGGCCTTCCCCTTCTCCAAGGTATCTAATTTTGGGGAGACAGGGATTCTAATATATTTCCTTCTTGCACCGGTTCTTCCACTCCAGGTTCTGCGTGGTGTGATATTATCGTTTCTGCAGGTAAAGGGAAAAATCCCTTTGTATCCTTGGGGATGCTTGTTGTGAGTGAAAATGAATCCTAGTCGCTTTGGGGCTCGGACCTGGTGATTATGACACTTTGCGCACCCTTCCTTATGTTTTGGGAGGTCACCATGGTGCGACTGCTATCTATATTGTGCGTGGTGGATCTGGCGAATGCCCAAGGAAAAGAATTCGATCAACCTAGGCTTGCGAGAAAATTTACAGACAAAGCATGAATCTAATTTCGTGAATAAAATGGATGCAGAGCATCTTAAATTTATAACAGATCGGGCGGAAGGAGGAATCATTCGAAGGAACATTGAATTCATGGCGACTGGATGTTTCGAATTGAACTGCATATTTTCCATAGAACATCCTAGTGTGTAAATTACAAACGATAAGGGTTGCAAGGAATACATTATACGAACGTCGTGATTTTTCATTCTCCTGGCCTTCATAATGAACTGATAATGGTTACTGCACTTGCCGACGTGACTTCTATTAGCTACTTGACTCGACTTGGGGCACGTAGCGAATCCCTTTTTAATATGACCTGACTCTTTGGGAACGACATACCTGTACCATTTACAAATGTTTCTACTCTGGCATCCCTTCCCTTTTCCAAGGGCCAACCGACCACTTGTTGACTTCGACCCTTCTATTGTTAGGTACCTGACCTCACGTAATTTGACACACAAGCCATGATTCGACTAAAATGATCATAATCAAAGAAAAATGGCGGTGCTAACAACGTCATTGAATGTCTCTAAGTACAACACAATCGAATGACATTGTTGTTTCAGAAAAATGCCTATCCCATAGTCATATGCATCATCTTCTATATCAAAAGGATGAGAAACATATAGTAGTGTAATCATAGGTGTAGTGCATAGCTTCAACATCTTCACTTCTTCAAAAACATGTTGTTGCACCTTGGTCTAGATGACAAATCCTTGTTAAGGAAAGTGTTTTTTATCTTAATATTGTTTCAGTGGAAGCTCTAATTTTTGAAGCCCCATCATAACCCAAAAAATTACTCCCTTTGACCTAATTTGTCCTCTAGTTTATGATGGTTATATTGAGTCTTTCACTAAAGAGAGGAGATGTTCTAACCATGTTATTCTAATTGAGATAGATAACCATACTACTTAGCTTCCATCTTATACCAAAGGAGCAAAATTGTATCATTGCGTAAAGGACGAAAATTGTATCGTTGAAGCACTTTTTGGGTTTTCATGATCAACATGCGAGGATATTTAGGATGGATGGACAATACATACTCCATGATCTGGAACAATGTCTAGAAAAAAGGAGGCATAGTACAACAACACTATTTATGGAAATTTTTCTCAGTTCATTTGGCCTTATTCTAGGAGGATCCCTAGCAGTAGATGCATGAACTAACACTTCATCAATCCCTATAGGAAGCCAAGGTTTATTTAACTCAATATAAATGGACTCATATCTACCATTACTAGATGCAAGATGAGAACATGAAAAGTACTAAACAAATGATATATCTCAATAAATTATCACATAACAAACCCTGGATTAATAAATAATCACACAAAAATTCATAAAACATTAAACATAACTAGAATTGATGGCTATATAAACTATGCTGAAAGGAGAAATCACACCTGAAATGATGAACTGGTCGATAATACAGTTGGAATGGTTGACCCTGTGTGTTTCTCTTCAACTGTATGAACCTATGTTAATCTTGAGCTTCCCTCAATCGACAGAGAAAGATCTTAAAGTACCTGCCAAAATCATTCAACCTCCATAAATATCTAAAAAATCAACACAAGTCATATTTGTAGCACATTATTTACTCTAAGATGCATTTTTATGAGAGTGTCAGAACATACCTGAATGAGATCCTCTTGGTTTCGAGAATAATTTATCAGAGCCACACATCTAATATTTGATCAAACTGCCTCCCTTGATTTGAAGTAGCAACAACAAAGTCAACATTGACTTTTTTGTTGCTCCATTGGATCGAGTGAGGTTTGCTCCAAGATTAAATGGTTTCAAAAAATTATTCTCTACTGAACATGGCCAACCACGTGAAGGCGGAATCTCTTATGGCCCATCCTCCCCCCCTCACATCACTCTCAATTCCCAAATACCCAACATATAAATCTATTGAAATATTTACAGCAAAAACAAACATATATACATACCAATATTCACAACTGTTTACAATGAAATAAAATGTTTCCTTGATCCATTTGGAGTGAAGCTCAATTCTCCTAAGAGAAAAGTAACAAGTATTCCATAACATCATACACTACACTAAAGCACTTTACATCTCAAAACTAGAGAATGGAAATTGATGTGAAAAGAGGCTTTATTCTATTCCATCATATGTCTTGGTTGGAGTATTAAAATGTACCTATAAACATCATAGAACTCATCCCACTTTGATATATAAGTGAAAACATGTTATTTTTCCAATATTTAATCATAAACTCACTCAAAATACTAAAATTAATTCTTTGGAAAATAATAGGTCTAAACTCATATGTAATCATGAAAATGGTCTTAATGTAAGGCTGCAGGAAAGCAGAATATGGTGAAAATAGATTTTATATTAAATAGTTATTAAAATATTCATGTACATCATCATTTAGTACTTTTAGCTGACCTCTTCTTCTTAGCTCTATAGTTCCTAATCATTTCATCAATATCTACGTCTTCGTTCTCTGGGTGCTCTTCAAAATCTGATTGTGATTGCCTCCTCTCACGCAGAGCATGCCTAGTCACAGGGTACTCACGAGGTAATGGAGGCCGTTGTGAGGAGGCATCACCTACAAAAGAAAAAAAATACAAAATTTAGATGGCCAATTTTTAAATATCATTGAACTAGTTCAGTAATATTAAAAAAAACACTTGCAATGTCATTATTTACCTAGTGCACTAGTTGGCACCGTTGGAATGGTTTCCCCCACGTGCTCCTCTTTAACTGTATGAGCCTCAAGTACAACATTCTTTTCCATTGAGACCACAAACTTTATAAGGACAATCATAAATGTATAAGTAAAAAAAAATAGAAGTACAAAATGTATAACTACAAAATTATTAAGTATATGATTAAAATGCATCCATATTATTGTCATGTGCCAACTCGGTCATAGCACCATCATGGGGCTTCACCCCCGTGGAATATTGGGACTGTATGGGAGAACCATCTTCTGGTTGTAAACTGCTATCAACACACTTCTCTCCAATACTAGTGCGTTCGTTGACAATGTTTCTCCACTGATTAAAACAAAGTTGTAAATATTAATAACATCCAACATGACTGTATTATATTAATAATAAAGGTTATTGTGGATTGAATTTTATTTACCTTATCCTGCAAAGTGGTTCTTGGTAACTTCCCCCAAGATTTTTCGGTGTTAAACTAAAACTTTATAGCCATACTTGTAACCAAGCTGGAGGTCTTCCTCCATGGTTTCAGTACCAAACTTGTAACCCTGCATTTCATAAGAGTATGTATTTTTAATGTTATTCATTGCAATTAACTAAAAGTTTTAAGGTGATGCAAATAAGATATTTAGGTACTTACAATTCATGGTTGCAACTTCAAGTAGCCACCTTGTCCTAGCTTGTGCTGGCCACATTTGGAAAGCCTTGATTTTGCTTCCTTTGACGTGTCATTCAACCTATCATAAAAAGTTTCAAGTATGTTAATATATACCACAATTTTATTTACATCTAAAAAAAATTGAAGGTATTGAATTGAAATTGTAATTTACCTTCTGGGACTAGAGGGTGTTTTTCCTTCATCTGTCAATTTCTTCTCTTTTGAGTCCTCAATGAGAGCCTTCCACTCCCTCTTTGGAATCATCAGAGTATGCTCATACCTATCATTTTGTTTCAAGTTCTTCCTATATGTTTCTCACATATATTTTAAATATTGGCCAGCTGCGGTGGTGGCCAAGGTCTTATTAAATGTGTCTACACCAAAAAGGATTTCGAGATAATCCATCAATTTTTTTTGAGGTTGGAATTATGGGAATTCCACCTCTCTCTTATGGTGGGCCCAAAAATAAGCAATGCCTTATTCTCCAAGTACCTATAAAAATATTTATTCCCTACATGCAAAATGATTATATGATTATTAATTTAAAAATAATAATTTAGATGATTTATATTTGTCTACATAGAGAACATGAAACAATTAAAATTTTAAAAATTACCTGGG
>SNQJ01S0057211.1:0-18632 GCA_010110895.2 Picea sitchensis
ATTTAAATAATAAATTTAATGGATAAATTACTAATTGGACAAGTGGTTAGAAGTTGGTTAACCCTAAAATCAGGAAAGTGGGTTAAGATGGTTAAAAGATAACCCCTTGAGGAAGCTACATGAAAGTATAAATAAGAGGCAAGGCTCTCTCATTTTACATAAAACTTGAGAATATTGAATATCTACAGGTGACTAAGGTAACCAAAGGATATCTAAGCCGAATTTCAAAAAGAAGGTGAAGTAAAGAAGGTCGAAATTCAAGGGAGGATAAATTCTTTTGATGATGTTTTCTAAGGTATGTTATTTACAGGTCATCTCACCATTTTCGAAATTAATTTTTTTATAGAATGATTCATACCGTGAATTTGATAGGCCATTTAGAAAACATATCCAAGTAGTTTTGGTACAAATTTCAGCTTGTGGGTCGTTTTAGTTTTGGAGTTACACTCCGTGGAAAATAGGGTTTGTGGCTAGTCCTGAAACTAGTTTAAAATAGGTGTTTCGGGTAAAAACATCATAAATTATTCATAACATATCCAAATTAAGTAAGAAAAAATGTGTTGGTTAGAGTACATTCTTTTGTATTCTGTGTGAAATTTTCAGATCCATACAACAAATATTCTTAGTGGGGCACGCTCTACAATTTCTCTCTCTAGAATAAGCCAGAATTCAACAAGGTATGCCATTTTTTCTATAAATCCTTTTCTGAGAGGTTCCAAGTAGTGACACCTGGAGGAATTGCACAAAACACACTGAAGAACATTTTTTACTAATTTCATATATTTATTCATTACAGGTACATAGTTATGATTATTTCAAGTTACGGTTGTTGACTAATCCAAAACTAGTCATGTGAGACTAAAGTAAAGTTTGATGAAAATGCTAGTCTCTTGTTGTTAAAGTTAATGAAGGTTTGCAGGTATGTGATCATATACACCAGGTCTATTACAGAGTTACAGGTTCCAAGTAGTGACACTGAGGAATTGCACAAAACACACCTAAGAACATTTTTACTAATTTCATATATTTATTCATTATGTACATAGTTATGATTATTTCAAGTTACTATTAGACTAATCCAAACTAGTCATGTGGAGACTAAAGTAAAGTTTGATGAAAATGCTAGTCCCCTTTGTTGTTAAAGTTAATGAAGGTTTGCGGTGTATGTGATCATATACACTAGGTCTATTTAGAAGTTACAAATCATATTTGGATGATGAAATTACGAGGGATTTTGATTGAGGCACATGTTGGGTACATGGTTGAGACAAGTAGCGTTGATGAGTTGTCACATACATGAGGTGTATAGTTGATGATGTTGGTACATCTTGAGGAGTCATAGTTGATGAGTAGTTTATACATGATTGGTACATACTTGGTACATGGTGGTTGGAGGCACTTGTTAGTAGTATTGTTGACACATGGTTTTATGGATGATGTAGCATACCTCTATTGGTATTATTAGAATAATATATTGATCTTGGTGATGATTATGAGTTGTTGTGCTATGCTTGGTTGATGCACATATTTGAGAGTTGTCTTGGTAGTAGATATGATTTGGTTGATAAGATTGATGAGACAAGTTGTTGTGATAGGTTGTTTGGACGTTGTTGTGACAAGTTTTTGAGGCAGTTGGTGCATGGTTGATGCACCCTCCTGTATGCACAGTTGTTTTATGGTTGGATGGTAACTTGTTTATGGTACAAAGTTGATTACAGTCGAGGTGTACAAGTTGTGCATGGTTGATGCACTTACTATGGTACAAAGTTGATTACAGTTGATTGGTACAAGTTTATAGCATTATATCTCATGCTGATAGTGCGGGATGTTGGTTCCATCATTCTACTCTATACGCCGTATGCTTTTGATCGGGCAAGGCAAGGATGTGGTTGTAGCCACCTCGGGTTGTGTTAAAGAACATAGGGAGGTCGTGAGCCCTTCTTCTGGTTGTAGCCATAAAATGGGGAGTTGGAGCTTCCCCAGTTTGTATTCCTCAGAAATAAGTATTGAGCTCCTCCAAATAAGTAAATGGTAGAAGTTGGTGCTTCCAATGGAATGTAATTCTTAAAACATATAAGAAAAGAATTATGTGGTTTTCTCCCGCTTTGGGCTCTTCCACATACATTGGTGTATTGTGTATGTGTAGATTCCCTCATTTTTTCATTGTTTATTTACTCAGAAACTATTGGATGATAATGATACTTTGATATAAATACTTGCATATTGTGGTCAAAAAAGGATTGAATTGCTCTATTATTGATTCACCCCTCCAAGAATCCAACATTTTTTCTTCATGTTATAAGATTGTTTGATCCTCTAAGGAATCTTCTTTAGACAAGTGATTGTCTTTCTGTTATATACTAATTGCTACAACCATTAGGGATATTGAAAACTCTTTAATCATATTTTATTACTCTTTCTACCGCTTAAAATTACTAGTAAATAGTGCTAATTATTCTTCTTGTTAAGGGATTTTGTTTAAGTGCTCTTATTATGAATTTCAGTGGATATAACTTGTTGTTGTAGCAAAATTTTTCTACATCCACAAGGCTACCCTAATATATTGTTGATAACAACATTTAGCAACCCTAATTTACCATCAAAACTTGTGTCTAAATATTGAGATATGTTTACATGTTTAGGGCTTGATTACCCAATAATTATTTTGATGTTTTGGATGGTTGATTTTGGCAGCTAAAATATTTTGTTTTTTATATATATATTCTACATCAGTCATGATTTGGGACAACAATATTATCTTGTTTATTCCCCATTTATTTAAGGATTGGTTTATGATCATTCGTCTTGTCTTGGAAGGATAACATCGTTTTGCGTGTACAAAACACTTGGAAACTTTGTCCTCCTTCACAAGACTCTTTTGCAATCCACTCTTCATCTACAAGCTTGGACTATAGGGTAATAACTCATCATCATCTCATTTTCCATCTCAATTCCCCTTAGGGTCACCCTCAATTCCCTTGTGGTACTCTTACTGTCACTAAAGCGAGGGAGTATCTATCTAAGGTGACATTGGGTAGTTACTCCCATAGTTGTCACATTTTCATGGATTGGGTTGGGATTTTCCAATATACAAATTGTGTGATAACATTTGGTATCATTTTGGGAGGATTTCTAACTCTCTCTCTCTCATCCCTAAAATACTTCTTTGGAAAGATTTGATACCAAAGCCTTTACCCATAGCTTTGGTGACTCCATTTGAGGGAAGCTCCCTTTCCATTCTTGATGAGCCTTCCATAAAACTCATCTGGAAACTCCACCATCCTAGAACCCACCATATTTTCCCCCTGCCAGAAGGTTCCCAACCTTCTAATGTTTACCCAAGAAGGCCTCCTCACAATTCCCCTATCGTTAAAACATTTTTCAAAGGTTGTCTTCCCCTCAACATAATGACTCACTCTTGGTATAAAACCCTTTTCAAACCGTTGAACTTGGCCTCCATGGCCGGGTACCCCAATACCATGCCCAAGGAGACTCATAAATGGTTTCCAAAATTCACTAGAAACAATGTGGTTATGCCAAAAGAACACCTATACATGGTGGGTTTGTTCTTGCTAAATGAAGGTGTGGAACATGCTTGAAGATGTTGTGATGAGGCTATTAGCCATGTCTCTTGATGAATATTCCTAGAGGTGGTTAAGAGGACTACCTGATAATAATCTAGCATCTTACGATGATTTCGTTGAATTGCTTACAATCATATGCTAAACAAAGAAAGACAAAGTGGAATGTTATTAAAATCAGCCTAATCAAATCAAGAAAAAGGAAAATGAAATAGTGAAGGAGTTTGATACCATATTTGACAAATTGTATGATCAAATTCCCACTGACCTATTTCCACCAGCAGCACTCATTCGTGTTCTCTACATTAATGCATTTGAAGGACAATTTTATTTTATCCTCAAGGATAAAGCACTTGATACTTTAGAAAAGGACAACTAATACAATACACAGATCGAGGAAAATCTCATCAGCTCAAGGATTGAGCCCTTTCAGTTTCTCCTTGCTATGGTGGAAGTGAAGACGAAGACTACAATGAGAACTGCCCTAGATCAAATCACTCTCTTTGGCTCGGCATCAAATGAACACTCGGGCTTGTCCAAAGTCAAAATGATTCTCAATAGGTTGACAACATTGGAAAGAAATCAGTCTGTTCCACGACCTCAAGTTTTTAGACAAACAAACCCAGGTTGTAAAACAAGACCTCAATAGGAGGAAAAGGCTCTCGATACTCTAAATCCAGTTGGAATGGTCAGTATAGAAGGAATTCGGTGGTGCTTTCCTTGTAATGAATCACACTCAGAAGATGAATTCGTAATATGAACATAGGAAGAAGGTATAGGTTTTGCAAATCACATGAAATTCATTGATACAATATTTTCTTTTCAAGACAATGAGTATGTCCATATTACACTGGAGAAACTTTGGATAAGTAAAAAATTGAAAGAGGTTCCAGGAAGGGATGACTTAGAGCACTAAATCAATTGGATGAGAATACCAAAAATGAGTTGGGGAAGAAATAAATTAAGTGGCATATGTAAGAAGAAATAGAGTTCCAATTCCTCCATCACTACATTGCTCTACAAAGAAGAGTAGAAATAGGATTGACCTCAAACAATGAAGTCTCTACCTCCTCCATCGCTAAACCTACCCCAAAACATGCCAACCAATGAAAGAAATTAAATTAAATATATCCTGCCTATGATAAAAGGTGAATACGCGTCTTCAGAAGCTGGATACGCAAGTGCAAGATCCACCCATAAGATCTATAAGTCTCAAGGTGTTGAAGGTGTAATTCGGGACAAGCGTAATATCCCTCCCTGTAATTAACACCGTGTATCATGGGAAACAAAAACATTAAAACCCTCCTTTCTATCTTTCAATAGGAATGAATGGCCTCCGCCTAAACAAATGTATGCTAGATTCAAGGGCATCAACCAATGTCATTCCACTGAATGTTATGAATCAACTAGGCTTAAAGACCACTAGGCCATATGGGAATGTTTGTGGAATTGATTCAAAGAAGGTGAAAGTATATGGTATCATAGAAGATAATGAAGGTGTGAATAAAAATTTTGCATTTCATATCATCCTGATGAACATAGTTAGTGATTGGATGTTTCCAAACTCTGGTTTGATTCTTGTCAAGAAGTTAATATTTAAGGATTTTTAGCATGGATCTCACCGCACATATTCCCATGGATGGCACCTCTGAGATTATGTAGCCAATAAGTACCAAGAAGCATGCATTTACTGGACCACCTAATATCACAATGAATGGGAGTTTGATGTGCATTTCTGACATCATTGATGTACAAGTACCAGAAGTGCATGTGGGATGGACTTGACCCACCTAATATCACAATAAGAATGTGAGTTTGATGTGTAATACGTACTGGCCGAGCATGATCCACGATATTTACCTTTTCGTAGGAATATTTCTGGCAAATATCTTATTCTATGGATAGACAAACAAAAAGAAAAATTTCTTGGCAGCATTACAAAGGTTAAACCAAGATCCATCAAAATACTAAAGAAATATGAAGCTGCAGCTGATATGAAAGACAGGAATGTGTTTATCAAAGATATGGTCAAGACAAAACCACCTTCATGGCCTTACATTGAAAACATACCTTAAATTAACTTTGGTGAAGGGAGCCTTGCAACCCATGGGAAAAGAAGAGAGGTGAGCCTAAGTATGATCAGAGGAATGATGTATTATGGCTTGGCCCTTTCTTCATCAAGAAGAAGTATGATAAGGGAAGCTACTACTTGTATGCCATGGATGGTATAAATATTCCATTACCAATTGATGGGTCTCTTCTCCAACCATACATCAAAGGAACCTGACTTCTTTCTGTACTCCAGGGGCCCCGTGCAAGTAGGTCATTTGTTTTCACTTGCATTTGCATTTGCTTGATCATGATATTTTAGTTGTATCTACTGATGTTTTCATGTCATATATAATTTTTCGCTTTTATCTACTTGCATTATTGCATAATTTCTTTACATCATTTTCCTTTATCATATTGCATGTTATTTAGAAATTTGAAAAAAATGCAAAATTTTCAAAAGATTAGTTGAAATTTTGAATTTTTTATTATATGGACAAGGGTATGAGCCACCCTAGATATCCATAGTTTTCTCTTTTCAGTGTGTGTAGGCACAAGTCTTACCATATAATGTTGAGTTTCTCATGCACTCCCACGACAAACACTTGTCCCCAAGTAGGAGCCACATTTTATCCCCCACTTCTAAGGATAACTAAGGAGATGATGTCTCAAGGCCCCTAGATTGCAGACATGGAGTAATCGAGAGGCATTCCATCATGTAGAGTCCTTTCATTCATCATAGCACATCCTCATCCGATCGATGTATGAACATCCACTAAACCTACCTTGATCTAGGACAACATGTCTGGTTCCATGAGGTAACAAGTCTAATATTGTGGTAAGTGTCATTCTAATAATTCAAGCATTTGAACATGTTGCAAAGAGTTCTTCTTGATTTTGAAATTTTTCTTGGAAATTATGGGTTTTTGATCCCATTTCACCTTGGTGAGTGTCATGGGTTTCTAGTAAGTGGCCATGCTTAGGAAAGTATTACACTGTGGGGTCTCCCTTGAAAAGTCATCATCATCAATCCTGACACATACTTTGTCACTTTTCATGTTTCTTCCCTTTCACATCCTCAATTTTGCCTCGAGCCACATTGACAATAATAAGAAGGACTTGTACCTCATTTCATGGGAAGAAGGGGTTAGAGGACCAGAAGTGTTGTTAGCCTAAAAAGATAAAAATCCAATCATAAACCTTCCATATGATTTCCCAAGGATCCCAACAACAATGAAATGTTTCTCAAAAATAAGGGACCTCTCTAAAAATAACTAATTAATTGATCATGCCAACCAAGATAGAGCGTGCAGGGATTTTTTATTATTTAGTTTAGTGCGCAAATATTGTATTCAACTTGGGGAAGCATTGTGGCCAGGGTAGAGCGTATTTTGGATCTATTTTTCTTTCTTAGTTCGGTGCCCCCATATCATCTTCAACCTGGAGACACTCTAGTAAATTAATGGCAAATGGGTTTGGAAAAAATGTTTCATCACGTATTAAAAGGGAAACGTATCCTCTACAAAGGCAACCTTAAATGAGACAATGTGAGTCGTTGTATGTCATGAAACCCCATAAATAGAAGTCTAACCCCATCCACCTCTCATACCCACTACATGACTTAGAAGGGATTCAACTTGGGAAACACTCCTTGACCTAGGAAATGGTCCACCTAATAGGGCAATTCATCATGACACCTCCCATATCTAAATTTGGTTAATTGTATAAGGTCTTTGAGCATATGTTTATTTTGAAAAGGGAGGACTTGATGCACATGTTCGTGTGGTTCTTTTAATAGATATGGCTTGTTTTGACATGATGATATTGTGACTTGTGGACCCCTTGAGGGTGTACTGCTTGTCTTTGCAGCTCCTTGACAATTGAAATCTTGATCGGGAGGCACAAGGTCACTTGACCTTCATTTGGGGCATGAAACCCACATGTTGGATAATGCGCCTCCTCCTGAAAACTTGGATGAGGGTTGTTTCCTTTGGAGGCACTTGAGTATTCCTAGGAGGTGACTTGCTAGCTTACTAGCCCCAACATTTGACTTTGGATGCCTTATCCTTCTCATATGGGGAATGATATAGCACATGGAAAAAGTTGCAGGGCTCTGATGATGATGGATGATCCTGGATGATGACTTGAATTTTTTTATGGAGGAAGACCCTCAAGACCTCTTTGAAGACCGGGGCTCCTTTGGAAGCCCAACATTTCCCTCAAATAACTTAACGACTTGCTCACTATGCCAAAACATCACCCCTAAAGGGAATGACATCATCTTTTAGGGCTTGCTTATTTTGTAAAATTAAATTATAATCAGAAGGGGAAAATGAGAGGCTCACCAATCTAATTTGGCTCTTACCCTAATTTAAGTGGACAAATTGTTTTTTTACAAGGCCATGTATAAAAGGTGACGTTGTCACTTTCATTTGACATACAACACACTTGAGAATTACATAAAGTTTGGTTGAAATTTTCAATCCTCTTGGGAAAATCACACTTTCTCTCTCTTATGCTATTTTGATGCTAGTACTTGTCTCCTTTGTGGAAGAAGTGGTGTGCTATCTCTCTCGGATGCTTGTTCTTGCTTTGATGTGGAATATTCTTGGTAGAAGAGGGTTTATCTTGCTATCTATTGAATTGCGGGTGAAATTTTTTCATATTGTTGGTTTTTCTTCTTGTTCCATGGTTATTCTTGTATAAATCCTTGGAGGAGTATAAAGTCATACACCTCCACTAAGATATATCACTTTTGTCTTGGATAAGTTAACTTGTAAAGGTTTCTAGGAGGAGTAAAAGGCTTACACCCTCCTCCTAGATTTACCTTTGCTAGTTTTGTTTTTCCTAAGGAGTAAAAGGCTTACACCCCTAGGGAGGCAACACAACTAGCCCTTACAACAAGAGACCCCAGAACCCAAATGATACGACACTAATCTATTTTGCATTGGAGATCTAAAATCATTGCATTTGGTATATGTGAAAAATAGAGATTTTGCAATTATCTAAGTTGGAATTTGTTCTTCATGCTATAAGCTTGCTTTGTGCCCTAAGGGTGTCTTCTTTAGACAAGTGATTCTCTTTATATTATAAAAATAATTTATACAGCCATTAATGGTTATTGCAAACTTTCTTCATCATCTTTGTTACTTTTCTACCGCTGAAAATTTTCAAGTAAATAGGTACTAATTATTCTTCTTGTCAAGGGCTATCACTTAAGTGTTTTTTCTTGTGAATTTCAGTGGCTAGAACTTTATGTTATAGCGAAATTTTGCTACAACCACAATTTTTCCATAATATATTGTTGATAAATTTTATTATTTAGTATCCCTAATTAACCATCAAAACTTGTGTCTAAATATTGATATATTTTCTACATGTTTAGGGCTTGATTACCCAATAATTATTTGATGTTTTGATGGCTGATTTTGCAACTAGTGACAAATTTGTTTATTGATCTATACATTTCCATACTACTCTGCAATTTGGGACAGCAATATTATCTCATTGGATTCCCATTGATTTAAGGCTCGCTTATGTCTACTAGGCAAGTGTTGTTCCAAGTATTAACATTTTTTTGTAGGTAAAAAACACTTGGAAACCTTCTCCTCCTTCCCAAGACTCTTCTCCAAGACCACCTTCATCTCCATGATTGACCCATAGGGGACTCACCTATCATCATCTCACCCTTCCATCTCAATCCCCCTAGGGTTATCAAGATTCCCCCTTTGTGGTGATTTCATCATCACTGCTTGGTGGGGAGTATCTATCTAAGGTGACATTGGGTAGGTGCTCCCATAGTTGTTACACTTCCGTGGATTGGGTTGGGATTCAATCTACGTGATCGCATGAGAACATGTCTATATAATTGAACTTTTATCAATCCATCAATAAATAAATTTAAGATTTGTTTATGAAGCTATATTGAAATAATTAACTTTTTAAAATGTGGGATACGCATTATTATTCGAAGTGTAAAATCACTTTCTAGATTTTTTTTCCCATCATTTTCTAATTTTTGTGAGCTACGAAGGTTGACAATAGAAATATTAGATTACTTATTATAAAGTTTAAATAATATTAGCTTCAAAAAACATTAATAATAGCTATTAAATTAAAATGAGTTGAAATACTTTTTTTTTAGAAAAATTAATGATGTGATTAAAACCATATAAGCTTATATATATATACACACACAAAAAAAAAAAAAAAAAAAAAAAAAAAAAAAAAATATATTTTTAAATAGAAAAATATTATACAACATGGCCAAAGTGATTTCTTAAGATTCATATGGATTTAACCTTATAAAATTGTGTTGTTAGTAATATATATATATATATATATATATATATATAATCTATTTTTAAGGTCACTCTACTTCAAGTCGTGACACCAAATTATGTATGAGACCTCCTCCCACAAATTAACGATTTTACCGGTAAATTCTATGGAGGTATACATACCCTACCCCTTCCGGATTTGAACTCAGGATCTCTTAGGGGGAAACACATGTTATTAACCATTAGGCTCCACTCAAGTTGTATATATATATATATATATATATATATATATATATATATATATATATATATATATATATAGAGAGAGAGAGAGAGAGAGAGAGAGAGAGAGAGAGTGTCCAAAAATATTCATGTGGATTTCTATTGAACAACAAAAATCTGTTGTAGAAGAGGAATATCGTGGGTCCTAGATGGTCTTCCCTATGCAAACAAGAAGAAGAAAACAAACTCACATATTATCATTTATTTCCCATATACAAAGCAGTGATGGAATGAAGTGGAAGGAATAACATGTTTAAAGAATGTATGGGATGTGAATTCCATTAAGGAGGCTCTCAAGACCTAGTGCACAAACAGGGAAACTAGAAGGTATACAACTCTCCCGTTAAATATTGCTTGAGGAGTGTGGTTGGAAAAAAACTCAAAATTGTTTGAGGATAAAGATACTTTACCTTTGAAATTTCTCGTTCAAGGCCTAAATATACTTTCTACCTTTCCATATATTCGGGACAAACAATCTATCAGACAGTTAATTGAAGAAGAAATTAATAGATATTTCCATGGGCATACTTTGGTGGTGTTCTCATGGGAACCCTCCTAGGGGTGGGGCAGGAAGGATACTTCATCTATATGACCCATATAATATTTTTGAAATATGGAGTTGGTCAAGAAACAAATATTTTTGAAATATGGAGTTGGTCAAGAAACCTAATATTTTTGTGAACTATTGGTGCTTAAATTGCCCCTTGATGATGGTGAAGAACAAGGGAGTAACCTATATACCTTTTTGGGGTTCGCTTTTAAAATTCCTAAATGGATGAGATGAGAGCCGCACCTAATAATTTTCAACACCTCTATGGCCTTTATTTATCGTACGTAATGTCCTTTACCATCAACCTCACTCATATCATTTTCACATATCTATAGGGACATGAATAGGACATCAAATGGATTATCAAAAGTAAGGCTAGAGTTGGACAGAGGATCAACAAGGGAAAAAATATAAATACATACATAATCCTCAGATGTAAATTTACATACACATAGACACATAACTTTTTGTGTTACTTTATGAGTTTATCTCATGGTTAATGGAGGAAATATGTCAGGATTGGTATTTTATACCTTTGTCTTGATAAAAAGGGATGTAATACTAGAAATTCTGGGAGAAAATGGTTTTTCAGGAAAAAGGTAAAGGTCATACTTGTATTCAATTATCTTCTATGTAAGTGGGAATATTACATGTCCTTCCATTTCTGAGTAGGCCACATGATGAAAAAAAAAAAAAAAAATTTCTTTACAAACATCTAACAAATTTAATTATGTTTCTATGAATAAAATTACAAGAATCTTCATTGGTTGTGTGTGTGTGTGTGTTGTTCAACATCGGTTGCGTCTTGAATTTTGGATTGTCTAGTTTTTTGCATGGTAATGAGTTCATGTAACCCTTATGGTTTTATAGATATTATACATATAACAAGCAAAATAATTGAAATGTTGAAGTACCAACTACTTCTTTGTGAGTTGTAATTCCAAATGTCACAAGTATCTGGACCATTTTAAAAATCAAATATAAGTTTTTTCTTTGAGAAAATATGTGTGTGGTGTGGGGATATAGGAGGAGAAGGAGGGTACCGATGGATCGGCAGCTGCTCTTTGGAGAATGATCAAGGCAATAAAGGACAAGCAATGAGACTAGATATAAACAATGAGGTAAGTCCTTCTCATATAACTAGTAACCCCTTGGGAGGAGGGAGAAAAAATGGTAGTCCTAGTGTTTTTCCTACTAGGTATAAGTCATATAATCTTCCACGATTCAGTCATTGAAGGATGTTGTGGTGGGATCTAAAGGAGGGACTTAAGGTCCCCATGCACCTGTTGTTGATGCAAAAATGCGCAATAAGAATCTTGCATGCAAAAGATTGCAATGCACTATATTTATTCTATTACTATACTATAATAAAAATAGGTGGGACCCCTTAGAGAAACTATATTAAGTTGATTTCTCTCTTTTTTCTCTAAGAAATAAATGCATCATGCAAACAAATGACTAGATTATGAAAAATTATTTTTTTGGGGGGGGCATATAGATGGGTTTTGAATGGCTTTCGATTTGGCATACATCTTGTTGTTATGAGTTTATGTCCGCTTGTAGATAATGGGTTGTGGTTTGATGGTTTTAATTGAATTCAAAACTGGGTTTCGACTTGCTTTTCTATCTCGACTTGCTCTATTTTTGGATAAAGGGATAATATTTGAGTTATTATCAAACCCTACATTCATTTTTCTTGACTTTGTCTTCAATACTCATGCATGCTTGTTGGTATTCAGTTTTTCAAGTAATCTTATGCACAAAACAAGGTTGGAAATGTTGTTGGGAATGTTATAATACTACAACATGTGTGTAGTTCATCAACATATTATTGGTTGGAATATTGGTTGTAAATCTCATTGTTTATAAATAGTTAGAAGACACCCAATTTTTGACATTGTTTAAACAATCAATATGTAAAAAAAGATGAGAATTAGTTCGAATAATTCTATCAAATTTAGCGTGTTCCCTATTGGGTTGATGTTTGATTAGATTCATTATGTTGTTGTGATGAATGTCGTGGATAAAATATTTCAGTAAAACAAAGTTTAAATGGATAAATTTTAAGAGTTTGGATATGGTCTTACAAGAACTTATAAGGAGGAATTTCATAATGTTGTTAATACATTTGATTAATGAATTGGACTCCCAAAAAGTCAATAGGAAAAGGTACAGAATTATATTTTGAGGCCTGAAATTGATCACACTAGTTGATTATTGGTGATTGTGGTAGTGACAGTTGGTCTACACTTATATTTCAGGGCGACGGGACGAGGCAAGGACAAGTGGTTGTAGCCACCTTCCGGTTGGAGCCAGAGAACTCGAGAGGTTGTATCCTCCTTCTGGTTGGAGCTAGAGAATCTAGGGAGTTGTAGCTTCCTTTAAGTTGAAGCGTGAGAATAGGGGGTTTGAGACGCCTTCCATTTGTAGTTGGAGAATCAGGAATTTGGTGCTTCCAATGAATGTATTCTTTTGACATATAAGAAAAGTATTCTATGATTTTCTCCCATTTGGGTTTCCACGTAAATTCTAGTGTAATGTGTATCTATTTTGATGTGATGTTTTTTATGATTATACTACTGACTAGCACAGCTGCTAACTCGCGGTTGGTGAACGCCGAAAGGCTTACGGCTGGTAAACTACCTCATCCGCTGCTATTGAACGTCGATAGGTGTTCATTATTCACTGTGTTTAATCAGGATGTTGATAGGTGTTCGTTGCTCACTGTTTTTACTCGGATCAAACCAGTCTCAATATTACTGGATTCAACACCGAACGTGGTCCTGATGGAATACAGGAGGAAACAGACGAGTAAGTGGAGATGAAAGTGACGGGGGAGGGAAAACGGTGGAGGAAGTGGAGAGTAAACGATAAGTTGTTGGAGAAATGGAAAGTAATAAACCTTATTAATCACTCAGACGTGGCAATCAGCTAGCCACTGTAGTAAATTTTAAATGTGATCAAGTAAAAGTAAAAAAATAAACATGTAAACGGATGTCTTTATAATAGTGAGGAAGTTAGTGGTTGAAATCACAACCATTTATTTATTGGGACGACTAAGAATATTCCATCAATATTTAATCTTGTCCATACAAACATGATTAAGCACTAAAAACCTATTAAATGTGCCCATTGTCAATAGGTGTACGCCTTTTGGCGTAATTATATATTGAATGCTCATGATAAATTGGTTAATATTGTTAAAGAATATACTATGGTAAAAAGTGATAAAAATGTTCATTACTGATTCACTCCCCCTCTCAATTATCCAGCAATTGGTATCAAAGAGGGTCCTTCAAGAAGACGTCTAACCATTGGAAGGAGATCATGGATTAAGCTCAGATTGGGGTAACACATTTTGATGGTGAGAACTATGTCTTCTAGAGAAGAATAATGAAGACATATATACAAACATAAGGATTTGATGTTTGGCAATCAGTGGTAGATGGATACAAAGCACCATGCACTCTCCCAACAGATAGAGATGGAAAGAAACTTGAAGAAAATGATTCAAGAGATAGAAATGCTATCGAGAATGGTTTGAATCTATCAATACATACAAATATTATGAAATGTGAATACACAAAAGAAATGTGGGACAAACTGAAGTTTATCTACGAAGGAGATGAGAAAGTTAAGGAAGATTAACTTTGTATTTTTAGAGCCAAGTTCGAACAATTGAAGATGAATGAAAATGAAAACATAGCAGCTTACTTTCTAAGAGTTGATGAAATAGTAAAAAGCATCAAAGGTTTGGGAGACGAGATAAAGGAATAGGTCATTGTTAAAAAGGCATTAAGATCTCTACTAATAAGATTTGATTCAAAAATTTCACCTCTAGAAGAAAGAGTGGATGATGCAAGAGCATCCCTCGCGACAAGAAAAACCAACATGGAAGTAGAAGACAGCTGGAAAACGTCCAGCGCAAGTTTTTGAATTTTTAAATTCTCTCTTGAAGTTGACGCGCCAAACTTAAATGAGATCATTTAATGAAAGTGCCTTGGAAAGAATGTAATCAGACCTCGAGCCATACGCTCTCGTCTGAGATAGACAGAGGCATTTATAGTAGTAGTTGCAGGTAGATAGAATTGAATTCCTATATTAGATAGTTCTAGAAGGAAGAGGGAAAACCGAACATAGACACCCTCATTTGTATCATTGTAACATTAAGCAACAAGAATAGAAGAGAGCATAGGAGAATAGCAGATAGTTGTAAAGAACACCCATGTACAGATCTTGAATTAATAGAGAAATCTATTTAGATTCATGGTTGTTGTGTTATTCTCTGTGTATGTGTGTTGAATGCTCTGCTTAGGAATATTACTTCCTGTCATGCATTTGTTAGTATGCCGTGTGTATGATTTCATGTGTTAAGACTGAAATCTGAGAGGAAGTGAGGAGAGTTACAATCGTTTCTCTTTTGAGCAAGGATTCCTGCAAGGAGTGCAGTTGAATTTGTCCGCAAGGAGTGCGTTGACAGAAGGCTCAGAGGGATAGCTTTTGTTCTCATTCGTCGTGAAGGTTCAGTTAGGCATCGAGCCGTGCAAGGAGTGCGCAGGCTAAGGGAGAAAGTCTCAGTCGTGAAACTGAGCAGAAACTTTGAAAGACTGTTGTTGCAGGTGTGCGCAGAGTCTAGAGAACTTCAACACTTAGACGTGATTGAAGATTTGTTGCAAGGAGTGCATGCAGAGAACCTCGTTGAGGTTGAAGTAACTTAATGAAGCTCAGGAAGGATAGACCTCTGAGTCGCTGAAGATCAACGTAGATAAGTGTGATTCAAATTCAAGAGAGAAGCGTCGTCGGTTGGCGAAGCGGTGAAGGAATCCCTTGGAGAGATACTCTTTTCATCTCATGGATTATACAAGGAAGATTGGACGTTTGAAATCCCCCGAGGAGATTTCACGAAGTTCCGAGGATCGTCGGATCTTGCAGAGGTGCAAGGAGGTTACGGCGCGAAGGTCTGAGGAGTTTGAAGCTCAGGAGAGGCGGAGCCGTCGATTCAGAGTTGCAGGAGCCGTCATATATACACGTGGTCTCATGTATCGGGGACTCATGAGTTGAAGCCCCGAAGGTTGTGCAGTAAGAGCACCGATATCGCGAGACACGATAATATCCGAGTCGTTCGTTGAAGAGGACGCGTGTAAAGAGATTCTCATCTCGCAGACTCAGACATTTGGAGGACTGAAAGGGAAGCCCTTTAGTTTCACGAGTGGCGAGGTGGCGAGGAGGCTGTGAGCCGTCCATCTGAGGGACAAGTGGCAAGAGATCAAGTGATCTCGCGAACTCGGGAGTTCGCAGGGTGAAATCCCAAGAATTGGGTATTCAGAGTTGCGAGGCGCGAGGACGCGAGGCGACGAAGGGGAGAGATATTTGTAGCCGTCCATCTGAGGGGATAGGTGGCAGATATCGGTGATCTCACAAACTCGGGAGTTCGCAAGTTGAGAGTCCGAACATTCGGTACTCAAAGTCACGAGGTTGCGAAGCAGCGAGAGAAGGACAGCCGTTGGATTCAGAGCACAGGAGAACCGTTGGATCTGCGCGAGGGATCGTGTCTCGGGACCTCGCTAGAAAAGGTCCGAGAGTTTGGCCATGGAGATCACGAGGTCATGAGAAGGTGATATCCCGACAGCTGGAGGAGTGTGTCCCATAGCGGAGTGCGAGTGGAATACAGGTGGTGCAAAGGATTCGCGAGTCGCGAAGTACCAAGGAGCGAGACTTGTGTGGACATCGAGCCGCGAAGTGTCGAGGAGCTGAGGTTCGTACGGACACAGGGCAGAGCATAAGGTGGGACCGCACATCTCGGGGACTCGCAGACTAGGAGGGTGAAAACTCGACGGTTCAACCGGCGAGGTCGCGAAGTTGCGAAAGGCGCTAACATTAAGCCTAGCCCACGGTTGCATGTGGAAGGAACTATACCTGTATCACCAGATCAGGTATCGCAAGATTTGAAAGGAAAAGTTGGAGGTTTAAGTCATGAACTCGCAAGATAGCGAGATTTATTTGATCTCCCGGTGGTAGAGGAGAGACCTCGAGGAAAGATTGTTGTGGGTGAATATTTCTCGATAGGGAAATAGAAGAACCTTTGAGTTCTTCGGGCCAAGAAGAAGAAGGTCTTGTGAGAGCGGACGTGCCCGTGGTGTGTGTGGCACGCCTGCGTCAAAGTGGTATCAGAGCGTAGAAAATATTCTTTGCTTTCTGTAGCAGAGAACAAGGAGAATTCACCATGCTGCCAAGGAGAAGAGGTAGAGAATCACCCAATCCAGAGGAGGAAAGGGGATTGTCCAGAGAAAGAGAAGTGTCCAGAGGCAGAGGTAGGCAAGTACAGAATCCAGACGTGGAGAGAGGAATGTGAAATCTTCGTGCCAGAATGGAGGACATGGAGATAAGAGAAAGGCGAAGATCTGATGCAGGAGATACCAGTGAATCCAAGGATGAAGGTAATGTTGGACATGAAGAAGAAGAAATCCCAGCAGAAGATGCAGCAAATGAGTGTTTAATTAAGGCTATCACTCGGATGAGTTCGAAAACAAAGATGGATATTCCAGCTTATGAAGGGAGTCTGGATGCAGAAGAGCTGCTAGATTGGATTAGAGCTCTTGACACTTATTTCGATTACAAAGATATCGAAGATGATAAGAAGGTCAGACATGCCGTCACAAGATTAAAAGGACATGCAGCATTGTGGTGGGATGAACTGCAAGTTGATAGGCGTTACCAAGGAAAGCAGAAAATTAAGAGCTGGGACAGGATGATTTCAAAGATGAAGGAAAAATTTATTCCCAGGGATTATCAAATTTCTCTGTTCAGGAGGATGCAAAACCTGAGACAGAAGTTGATGACAATGAAGGAGTATACTGAGGAATTTTACAGGTTGAATATCAGAGCAGGTCATCGTGAAAGCAATGACGAAAAGGTGTCCAGGTATATGAATGGCCTGAGGTATGAAATTCAGGATGAACTAAATTTGGCAACCATCTGAACGGTGGAGGATGCTTACCAATTGGCTCTGAAAGATGAGGAGAAGTTGAGCCGTAAACAAAGTCATAGGGGCAGAGGCAGAAGTTAGCCCAAAGGCAAAACGGTTGCCCAAGATAAATACCAGAAACCCAAGGATGACTGGAAGAAACCTCAGACTCAGACAGAGAGAGGTGGAAGTTCACAGCGAGGGCGATATGCTAAACAAAGAGGACAGAAAACTGAGCAAAGGGGAGGATATGCTGATAATAATAGGTTTCCTCATACCAGAGGTAGAGGAAGAGGAAGAGGTGGAGTAGTCACATGCTTCACATGTGGAAAAAATGGTCACAAGTCATTTGAGTGTCCAGAGAAAAAGAAAGAAACTGGAGAGACTCACATCGCCGAGGCACAGAGGCGATATGTTGAGGCAGAGTACGCTGAAGGCAGAAGATCGTTGGTGATGCGAAAAGTCCTTTTGATGCCAGAGAAAGAGATGGATAATTCAGCACAGAGGAACAGTCTTTTCAGGACTGCTTGCAAGACCAAAGGATGGGCATGCAAAGTCATCGTGGACAGTGGAAGCACGGATAATCTCGTTTCAACCGAGATGCTAGAAAAGAAGTAGCTGGAGACAACTGATCATCCAAGTCCATACAAATTTTCATGGCTACAGAAGGGACATCAGGTAAATGTCACTAAACAATGCTTAGTTGACATAAAGATAGGAGGATATAATGATAAGATTTTATGTGATGTTATCCCTATGGATGTCTGTCACTTATTGCTAGGTAGACCATGGCAATATGATAGAAATGTAATTCATGATGGGAGAAAAAATACATATACCCTGGAGAGGAATGGGAGAACTCATATGTTGTGTCCAATTGAAGATAAAGAGGTGAAGCCGGGGGTAAACAACACAGTACTTCTCAT
>SNQJ01S0057211.1:32139-42818 GCA_010110895.2 Picea sitchensis
CAAGACAAACGAAGGTTTGTATGAATGGCTTGTCATGTCGTTTGGCTTGACGAATGCACCAAGTACCTTTATGAGGTTGATGAATGAAGTCCTGAAGGAGTTCATCAGGAGATTTGTCATCATGTATTTGGATGACATATTGGTTTTCAGAAAGACAAAGGCTGAGCATCTGAAGCATTTGGCTATTGTGATGAAGAGATTACAGCAAGAGAAGTTGTTGATAAATATGAAGAATTCCTCATTCATGAAGACAAAACTCATTTATTTGGGGTTTGTTATATCTGCAAATGATTTGAGGATGGATCCAGATAAGGTGGAGGTAATCAAGAATTGGCCATCACGGAGGAACATATTTGAGGTAAGGAGTTTTCATGGACTGGCTAGTTTCTACCGGAAATTCATTAGAAATTTCAGTGGAATTAGTGCAGCAATGATGGATACAGTAAAGAAAAGACATAAATCTTTTCACTGGACAGAAGAGGCTGAGAAGAGTTTCAATTTATTGAAACGAAAGATTACAGAGCAACCAATTCTGGTCTTGCCAGATTTTCAAAAGACATTTCAGGTAAAATGTGATGCAAGCGGGTTTGCCATAGGAGCGGTCTTGAGTCAGGAAGACAGGCCAATTGCATATTTCAGCGAGAAGCTGAATGAGGCGAAGGAAAATTACTCCACATATGATAAAGAATTATATGCCATCATACAGGCATTGAAGAAATGAAGGCACTATTTGATTCCAAAAGAGTTTGTTCTATATAGTGATAACCATGCATTACAATATGTGACTCATCAGGAAAAGTTGAATCAGAGGCATGTTAAATGGGTTGAATACATGCAAAATTTCACTTTTGTGATAAAACATATTTCTGGTACTGCTAACAAAGTTGTTGATGCTTTGAGCAGGAAGTGTTTGTTGTTGCAGGAATTCAAAGTCAGGACGCTAGGCTTTGATGATCTTAAGGACATGTATGCAGATGATGCATATTTTAAGGAAGCTTATGAAGCAGCTGAGAATCCAGTTCTCAGAGATAGAGGTCAATGGATAGAGTATGTGATCCAGGAAGGATTGTTTTTTAAGGGAAATCAACTGTGTATTCTGAATTTCTCCGTGAGGGAGAACTTGTTGAAGGAAAAGCACAGTGGAGGATTGGCAGGACATTTTGGTCATGATAAAACATTTGGAACGCTGAGCGAGTCATACTTTTGGCCAGGAATGCGGTCAGAAGTCAAGAATTTTGTGGACAGATGCAGGATTTGCCATCATTCAAAAGGCAGGAAGCAAAATGCGGGTTTTTATCAACCATTACCCATACCTGAGAGGCCGTGGGATGAAATTAGCATGGATTTCATATTGGGATTACCGAGGACACAAAGAAGTGTTGATTCAATCTTTGTGGTAGTTGATAGGTTTTCTAAGATGGCACATTTCATTCCATGCCATAAAACCAGCGATGCGACTCACATCGCGAATTTGTTCTTTAAGGAGATTGTTCGACTCCATGGATTGCCGAAAAGCATAGTTTCAGACAGAGACACAAAGTTCATAGGACATTTCTGGAGAACATTGTGGAAGAAGCTGGGAACTAATTTGATGTTTAGTTCTTCTTATCATCCTCACACGGATGGACAACAGAAGTGGTCAATAGGAGTCTTGGATATTTGTTGAGGAGCTTGGTGACACAGCACCATAGAAGTTGGGACAATGTGTTGCCACAGGCAGAATTTGCTTACAATGATTCAGTGAACAGGAGCACAGGAAAAAGTCCATTTCAGATTGTGTATGGAATGCAGCCAAGAGGAGTTTCTGAATTGAGAGATTTAGAACAGATTGATACTAGCAGTGCTAGTGCAGGAGAGTTCGCTGAAGCGATGAAGGAACTTCACATCCAGGTGAAGGAGCGATTGTTAAAGTTAAGTCAGGAGTATAAACACAGAGAAGATCAGCATCAGAGACAACTTCAGTTTGAAGTTGGTGATCTGGTTCTGGCACATTTGAGGAAATAAAGGTTCCTGAGAGGAACATACAACAAGCTGAAGATGAAGAAAATTGGGCCATGCAGGGTCCTGAAGAAATTCAGAGAAAATGCTTATGAGATTGAGTTGCCAGATGGGATCGGAATATCTATGATATTTAATGTTTCGGACTTATATCCATATAAAGCTGATGAAGCAGGAGCAGAGGGTGATGATCAACCAGAGATCCAGTGGTAGAAGAAGATGCCAGTTTCAGAGAAGCCACAGATGGAGCAGATACTGAATAAATGAGTGGGTAAGAAAACCAGAAGGAAAGAATATTTTGAATATTTGGTCAAGTGGAAAGGACATCCAGTTGAAGATGCCAGCTGGGAGACTGGAGAAGAAATTCTGAAGCATGGACATACCGTGCAGGAGCTCATGGAAAGGAGCCCATGCAAATTTTCAAGCAAGGGAGTATGATGCAGGAGCATCCCTCACAACAAGCAAAACCAACATGGAAGCAGAAGACAGCTGGAAAACGTCCAGCGCAAGTTTTTTAATTTTTAAATTCTCTCTTGAAGTTGACGTGCCAAACTTAAATGAGATCATTTAATGAAAGCGCCTTGGAAAGAATGTAATCATACCTCGAGCCATACGCTCTCGTCTGAGATAGACAGAGGCATTTATAGTAGTAGTTGCAGGTAGATAGAATTGAATTCCTAGATTAGATAGTTCTAGAAGGAAGAGGGAAAACCGAACATAGACACCCTCATTTGTATCATTGTAACATTAAGCAATAGGAATAGAAGAGAGCATAGGAGAATAGAATATAGTTGTAAAGATCACCCATGTACAGATCTTGAATTAATAGAGAAGTCGATTCAGATTCATGGCTGTTGTGTTATTCTCTGTGTATGTGTGTTGAATGCTCTGCTTAGGAATATTACTTCCTGTCATGCATTTGTTATTATGCCGTGTGTATGACTTAATGTGTTAAGACTGAAATCTGAGAGGAAGTGAGGAGAGTTACAATCGTTTCTCTTTTGAGCAAGGATTCCTGCAAGGAGTGCAATTGAAGTTCTCCACAAGGAGTGCGTTGACGGAAGGCTCAGAGGGATAGATTTTGTTCTCATTCGTCGTCAAGGTGCAGTTAGGCATCGAGCCATGCAAGGAGTGCGCAGGCTAAGGGAGAAAGTCTCAGTCGTGAAACTGAGAAGAAACTTTGAAAGACTGTTGCTGCAGGTGTGCACAGAGTCTAGAGAACTTCAACACTTAGACGTGATTGAATATTTGCTGCAAGGAGTGCATGCAGAGAACCTCGTTGAGGTTGAAGTAACTTAACGAAGCTCAGGAAGGATAGACCTCTGAGTCGTTAAAGATCAGCGTAGATAAGTGTGATTCGAAGTCAAGAGAGAAGCATCGTCGGTTGGCGAAGCGGCGAAGGAATCCCTTGGAGAGATACTCTTTTCATCTCGTGGATTATACAAGGAAGACCGGACGGTTGAAATCCCTCGAGGAGATTTCACGAAGTTCCGAGGATCGTCGGATCTTGAAGAGATGCAAGGAGGTTACGGCACGAAGGTCCGAGGAGTTTGAAGCTCAGGAGAGGCGGAGCCGTCGATTCAGAGTTGTGGGAGCCATCAGATCTACACGTGGTCTCGTGTATCGGGGACTCAGGAGTTGAAGCCCTGAAGGTTGTGCAGCAAGAGCAGCGAGATCGCGAGACGCGATAAGATCCGAGCCGTTCGTTGAAGAGGATGCGTGTAAAGAGATTCTCAACTCGTAGACTCGGACATTTGGAGGAATGAAAGGGAATCCCTTTAGTTTCATGAGTGGTGAGGTGGCGAGGAGGCTGTGAGCCATCCATCTGAGGGACAGGTGGCAAGAGATCAAGTGATCTCACGAACTCGGGAGTTCGCAGGGTGAAAGCCCAAGAATTGGGTATTCAGAGTCGCGAGGTGCGAGGACGTGAGGCGACGAAGGGGCGAGAGATTTGTAGCCGTCCATATGAGGGGACATGTGGCAGAGATCGGTGATCTCATGAACTCGGGAGTTCGCAAGTTGAGAGTCTGAACATTCGGTACTCAAAGTCACGAGGTTGCGAAGCGGCGAGAGAAGGACAGCCATTGGATTCAGAGCACAGGAGGACCGTTGGATCTGTGTGAGGGATCGTGTCTCGGGACCTTGCTAGAAAAGGTCCGAGAGTTTGGCCACGGATATTGCGAGGTCGCGAGAAGGCGATATCCCGACAGCTGGAGCAGTGTGGGCCATAGCGGAGTGCGAGTGGAATACAGGTGTGCAAAGGATTCGTGAGTCGCGAAGTACCAAGGAGCGAGACTCGTGTGGACGTCGAGCCGCGAAGTGTTGAGGATTCGAGGTTCGTATGAACACGGGGCAGAGCATAAGGTGGGACCGCACATCTCGGGGACTCGCAGACTAGGAGGGTGAAAACTCGATGGTTCAATCGGCGAGGTCGCGAAGTCGCGAAAGGCGCTAACATTAAGCCTAGCCCACGGTTGCATGTGGAAGGAACTATACCCGTATCGCCAGATCGGGTATCGCAAGATTTGAAAGGAAAAGTTGGAGGTTTAAGTCCTGAACTCACGAGATAGCGAGATTTAGCTGATCTCCTGGTGGTAGAGGAGAGACCTCGGGGAAAGATTGTTGTGGGTGCAGATTTCCCAATAGGGAAATAGAAGAACCTTTGAGTTCTTCGGGCCAAGAAGAAGAAGGTCCTGTGAGAGCGGACGTGCCTGTGGTGTGTGTGGCGCGCCTGCATCAGTGGACCTAGCTACAATGATCATGAATGAGTTGCATGGGATACTCACAGCTTATGAGATGAGGATAGATCAAGACAATCCAATCACGAAGTAATTATCATTAAAGGCATCCAAGAAGACAAAGAAGAAAGATAAACAAAATCCAAAGTGAGAATGCAGTTGCGGCGATGATTTAGAGGAAGATGAAGAGGTGGAAAACTTTGTAGGAAAGATAAAATGAGGAACTGACAAATACAAAGGTATGCTTCCATTGAAATGTTTTAATTTTGATGGTGTTGGTCACTTTGATAATAAACATCCCTATAAGAATAAGGAAAGTAATGAAGAAGATGACTATAAACAAAAAAATAAAATCCAAAAGGGTAGAAGAATCAAAAATAATTTTTTCAAGAAAAGTCTTTGCACCAAGGAAAATAGTTCATCAGACGAAGATTACGACAACAAAGGTGATATATAGAGAGTACTTTTTATGGGAGTAGAAGAATCTGATGAAGAAGGGTCATAAGAAGAATGCGAAGAGGTAGAAGTTGATTACAGAGAAGAATTTATGAGTGCCATAGAACCACTAAAGAGGGAAAATAGTAAAAACAAGTCACTCCAGGAAGAACTAAAGAAGAAAGAAAAATCTCATAATTCCAACTCCAAACCAATCAAGCAGACGATCACGAAGCTAAAAATCCAGGTAGAAGAAGAAAAAAAAAATGAAGAAGCACTCAAAGGATAGTTAGATGAAATGGACAAGATCATTGAAGGGTTAGAAGCAGAGATAGTCACTCTACGAAAAGATCTTCAAAACAAGGACATGGAAAGAAACAACACCAGGATATTGGATAATATCATTAATGGTCAAAGACATTAATATGAGAGATTTGGATTAGGATACAACCAAATGCAGATAGAGAAAGGCTATAGAGAAAGGATATGGAAGACTCAAGAACAAGATTATAGAGACATTGCACCACCTAGAATATTCATAAGTTGGTATCAATATCGACCAGCTATAGAAAGACCTCAAGAAGAAGAAGGATTCAGAAGAGTAGCACCATTCAGAAGTTATTCCACTCCCGGGTATCAAACTATTTTTCTTGGCTCATTTTATTCATGTAATATTTATGGGCACAAAGATATGAATTGTAGATCCAATACCAAGAACAAAAGCAATGATGAAGGCTATACAAGAGATAGTTATCCAAAAAGATCTCATGAAGCAAAGAATAGAAGCTACAACAGATTTGGATCATTGAGTGATGAGGTAGAATGTTGTAGGTGAAACAACTTTGGACATATGGCTAAAGATTACATACTCATTATTCCTCCAAGGGAACCAAAGTTGAATATCAATAGTCATAAGCAGCAACCACAAAGGATATGGATAAGAAAGAAAGATCAATTCAACACTAAAGAATGCAACCTTTCTCTACAAGATCAACACAAGAAACGTGGATGGTATGTTGACAGTGGATGCTCAAAGCATCTGACATGTGATAAAGACAGGTTTCTGACATTGAAGAAGGAAAGAGATGGATCAGTTTCATTTGGAAATGACAACTCAGCCAAAATTATTGGAAAAGCCACGGTCAAGCTCAAAAGTAAGCATGCCATGACAAAAAAAAAATTATTGGTCGAAGACATGCAACACAATTTTCTAAGTGTAAATAAAATGTGTGATCAAGGACACAGACTTATGTTTGAATCAAAGAAGTGTGAGAGAAGGAAAGAAGAATCAGGCAATTTGGTGGCTACAACTATAAGAACTCCAAGCAACATATATGTTCTAAATGAAATCGGAAAGGAAAGATGTTGCTTAGGAAAGGACGATGAAAGTTGGCTATGGAACAGAAGAATGGGTCACATAAAATTTGATAATATTTTCAAAGTCAACAAGATGGAAGCAATAAGAGAAATGTTTGAGATCTCAAAGCTAACAAATATTCTATGCAAACATTGTCTACAGGGAAAACAAACCAATACCAAGTTCAAATCAAAGGAGTATTCCACAACAAAACCATTGGAGATTGTACATATTGATATACTTGGACCGACAAGAACAAAGGGGTTGAAAGGTGAATAGTAATTCATGAGATTGGTTGATGACTACACAAGAATGACAACATTTTTCTTTCTCAAGAAGAATTCAGAGGCATTTGAAAACTTCAATACATACAAAGATATGGTTAAAAATAAGACAGAGTTGAAAATCAAGTGCTTGAGATCAGACAATGGAGGATAATTTATATCAAAGGACTTCATGGAATTCTGCAGCGAGCATGGGATAAAGAGGCAATTCTCAGTAGCCAGGACACCTCAGCAAAATGGAGTTTTCGAAAGAAAGAACAGAAAAGTATAGGAAATGGCTAGAACCATGTTAATGGATTCCAAGTTGACATATGTATTTTGGGTATAAGAAGTGGATACAAAAGTTCACATTTAGAACGGAGGGATGCTCAGAAATAACAGTGATAAGACCCCATACGAGCTTTGGAAAGGAAGATCGACAAGTGTGAAGCACTTCAGGTTATTTAGAAGAAAATGCTACATCAAAAGAGAAGATGGAAAAATTGGAAATTTTGATTCTCGAGTTGATAAAGGCATATTGGTTCAGTACTCAAGAAAAAGGAAAGCATACAAATGCTTCAATATAAGACTCAACAAAATAGTAGAAAGAATCAATGTGACGATTGATGAGACAGACTGATGAAATATAAAGCAAAGATTTAGTGGAATGAGATAACGAAGAAGATTTGAAGGAAGAAGCGGTAGATGAAGAAGAAGAGCAGCCAAAAGTAGAGCAAGAATAACGGGATCTTCAAGTACCTCCAAAGACACCTAGTAGACAAGTGCAGAAAAATCATCCATCGGAACAGATCATTGGAAACAAAGATGCAAGATTTGAAATCAGAAGAAGAATCCACTCACCAGAACAACAACACCTAGCACTACTATCTACTATTGAGTTGAGTAGTTTTGAAGAAGCCGACAAGTTTGAACACTGGATCAAAGATATGGATGAAAACTTAGATTGGATAGAGAAGAATGACACATGGGAACTAGTTCTAAGGCCAAAGAACAAGAACATCATTGGTACAAAGTGGGTCTTCTGAAACAAGTTGAATGAGGATGGATAAGTTACCAGGAACAAAGCAAGATTAGTATGCAACGAATACTCTCAAGTTGAAGGTATAGATTTTGAATAAACTTTTTCTCCATTTTCCAGGATGGAAGCAATCAAATTGATATTATCCTATGCTTGTTAAAAGAGAATCAAGGTCTATCAGATGGATGTAAATTTTCCCTTTCTAAATGGTGAATTAGAAGAAGAAGTCTACATTGAACAACCTGAAGGGTTTATGTTATCAAAAAAGGAATATTATGTTTACAACTAAAGAAAGTGTAATATGGACTCAGGCAGGCCCCGAGAGTGTGGTATTCAAGAGTGGATATATACCTACAACAACAAGGGTTCAAGAAAGGAAATGCAGACATCAATCTATACATAAAGGTAAATCAATATAGTATCATGATAATTGAAGTTTATGTTGATTACATTATCTTCGGAAATGATGATGACAAGATGAGTCGGAAATTTTCCAAAGACATGCAGAATGAATTCAAAATGTCTTTACTTGGAGAGTTGTCTTTCTTTTTAGGTCTCGAAATATGTCAGAGCAACAAAGCTATATTTTTTCTCTCAGACCAAGTATATCAGAGAAATGTTTAAGAAGTTTGGAATGACAAATTGAAAACCAGTCAGTACTCCTATGCAGACCAGTTGTAAGTTGAGTAAGGATGATGATTCCAAGGAAGCATATCAGAGACAGTGCAGATTGATGATTGGAAGCTTACTCTATGTAACATCCTCTGGACCGAATGTGATACAAGAAGTTGGACAAGTTGTAAGGTTTCAAGCAACACCAAAGGAATCACATTTTATGGCAGTAAAGACGATATCCAGATACCTCAAAGTTACCAAAGAGTTTGGATTATGGTATCCAAAAGGGAAGGATATATATCTTGTCACCTACACAGATGCAGATTGGACAGATTGCATTGATGATAGAAGAAGTACAAGTGGAGCAACTTTCTACACACGCAGAGGATCATGTAGGCTGGGGGAAGATCATGTAGACAAGAGGAGGGATTGTCACAGGGGGAGGTATGGGAATAAGTATTTTTATTCCTAATTATTGCCATCAATTCCAAAGGGGGTGATTGTTGATGGTTTGGTTGTCATTGATTTCAACCCTTGAAGAATCCTCGACGGTGTGGTTTTTGTACCCGAAGTTGAATGAGAAACATGGACATGAAGGATATAGTAAATGTAGGAAAGACCCTCATAGATGGATATTACTCGTTGTGCCATTTTGGATGATATGTGGAATGTCACGTAGTTCCTCACGGTTAGGGAGATATGACTTTGTGAAGTTGTAAGCCCCAAAGAAGTGGTCAAGAAGCTCGTAATTGGTTACAAGTATTTAATGAAAGGGTAAAGTTGTTGTAACAAGAAAACTATAGAATCCCTAAATTAAGCAGAGGAGTTACCTATCACAAGTATAAATATACATGAAGGATTCATTCATAAGTACACTCACACACATATTCATTGTTTATATATCTTGTGAACTAGTGATCCTTTTGCTAAGTTTGTGACGACATTTTTTGAGGTAGCAAAGGAAGGTTGAAGGCGAAATTTTTGGAGTTGCAACAAACCCTATTTTCTTAGGTATATGCATATTACATGTCAAAAAGGGAGTGTATGTACGTGAGATACAATGGAGAAAAATGTCTATATACGTGAGCGGTAGAAGAGAAAGTCGTGTATCTGTAAAAAGGCTCATGAATGATTGATTAAATGTTGGTACCAGGTCTATGAATTCTAAAGGAAGTTTACAGGTCAGCATCTTAGAGTTGCAGGTCACCTACAGAGGTATTGGAATGGTTGTATAATTGTTTTGATGGTTACCTTTTTTCATGATATGGTGTATTTTTTAGGCATACTTGGTATGGTTGGTTTGGTATTTGGATATGGTATATCTTGGTTGCTTGGCTGAGTGAGGAGAACTCTTGTATTTGGTTCAATATATGACATGGTTTTTATAGTTCATATCCTTGAGTTCATGTTGTATGGCAGCATATGCATGAGTTACATGCATTGGTTCTTTGAGATACTTCATTGATGATATGGTATAGGTACATACATGATTGATGTTATGGTATATGGTACAATTTTTCTTCATGGTGTATGTTATGGTTTATTATTGATGCAGGTTATATTTCACATGTTGGTACACAGTTGATGCATGGTATGGTACATGCACAATGATTAGATACAGTGATAGTTTGACTGGTTATAGGTTGGTGTGACAGTGACAAGGACAATGATAGTGCAGTGGAAATGATTGTGGTAGTGACAGTTTGTCTACACTCATATTTCATTGTGGTAGGACAGGGCAAGGATAGGTGGTTGTAGCCACCTTTCATTCGGAGCTGGAGAATATAGGGGGTTGTAGCCTCCTTCTGCTTGGAGCCGGAGCATTCAGGGAGTTGTAGCTTCCTTCAGGTCAGAGACTGAGAATAGGGGGTTGGATCCTCCTTCCAATTGTAGTTGGAGAATCAATAATTTGGTGCTTCCAATGAATGTATTATTTTGACATATAAGAAAAACATTATATGGTTTTCTCCTGTTTGGGTTTCCACATAAATTATGGTTTAATGTGTATCTATTTTGATCTAATGTTGTTTATGATTATACTACATATTCTATATTGAATGCTCATGATAAACTGGTAAATATTGTTGAAGAATATACTGTGGTAAAAACTAAAAAAATTCTCATTACTGATTCACCCCCCCTCTCAGTAATCCAACAAATTATTTTAAGGAAAATAAAATATAATCAAAGGAAGGGACAAAAGAGGAGAGAACAAGGAAAGAATTTATGATAAA
>SNQJ01S0057212.1:0-43604 GCA_010110895.2 Picea sitchensis
TGATAGTAGTTGGACATTCTATGATCGCCATTCATCACATGGTTTTCAACTCTCTTCTCAAAGATCCCCATCTCTGCAGTCTAGTCCTTTAGTGTCAAAAAATTTAGAAGGATTTGTCAAAGTACATTTCTATCATTCTCTAAGAGGACTCCATAATCAAGTTAATGCAGTGGAAACTCAAGCATGTCTTCTCAACTTTGGAAAAGTTTTGAAAAATGGGGGGCTGAGGAATTTTCTAATATCCCCTATTTTTTACCCACATGCAAATGTACTAACTTAGGCAAAATACATGTGGTAGTGTTCTAGTTGCATGAACTAATATAGGATTATAGGGACGACCCTCAATGCAACTTATTCATTTTTTAATGGTTTCATATTTATGAGCCATGGCTAGATGGGAATTCAAGGTGTGTGTCAGTTTATTTTCCCTCTAAGATGATTCTCTCTTAGTTCTAGAGAAGAGGTTTAGGATTATGCCTGGATTCATGTATTCTCTTGTTTGCAGATGGGTTGGGTTCTCTGGCCCCTTTTCCATGTGTTCCTTTTGATGTCTGAGGAGTTATATTGGGACTTGGTGATTTTGATTTCTTTTCTCTCAACCACACGTTTTGTTTGTTTTCTTTCTTACAGAGGAGCCTGGTCCTTTGGCTCCTTTCCATGTGTTTCTTTTTCCATGAATTAGAGAAGGCATTTTGGCTCTTGGTGTTTTTAATTTGTCTCTTAACCATTGGTTTTGATCCCAAAATAATATGGATCTATTGTACATGGATTCCTTTCATGATCCAGATTGGATCATTATATTATTTTTCATCTATATCGATGCTTTCAGAGTGGAAAAAATTAGAGGAATCATCTTGCAGGGTCATTTTAATGGCACGTCCCAGTTTGGAAAATTGGGGTTTTGAACCTTTCAGAGCCATTTTGAGGCACAAAACGACATTTTTGGGGGTAAAATATTTCCTAGCGTCGCTCGGACCCTGTTACACTATTCTACACATAGAAACATTTCCAACGGTGAAAAAATAATTTCAATCAGAGCTCATATGCAAAATTTATGCCTCCCGCAAGTTAATGTACTGTGTTGACCACCATGGTATGAGAGGATATCATGTCATCCCTCGTTACTCACGCATATGGGGCTAGCCACATATGTAATTTCAAGATGATTCTAGAATTTCTTAAACCTTGTCACAATTGAGGGTTGAGGAATTCAAAACCCTACCCCTATACGGCTATCAGGATATGTTAAATATTGGGTCACTAGAAGGAGAATGGGTTCCATTCTATGTTATTGTATTTTGTTCCATAGCTTAGCAGAACAACCAAGAGTGGGAAATTAGAGAGCATAATATAGGGGGTTAATTTTTTGTAACAATCTAACAGGCTACATGTCTCAGGTAACTCCATAGAGAATGCCTTATCCTGTTCACTTGCGTTATTTCCATACCAGAGAAAAGAGAGCAGAACAACCTCACCTTCTAGCTGGGTTTTCTCTCGTAAGGGTTTCCCAGAGAAAAAAATTGTGTTGTTTTGTGGATGGTGTCTGATTGTATTTTATTTTTCTCTATTTTCCACATTTTATTTATTTCATGCATAAGCAAAAAATCAAGACTAAAGATTCTGAAATCTAAAGGAATTTAACCTTCATAGTGTAGATTTCAGTTTTATTTATCAAATATGTTGTGACAAACTATTCTAATGGAATATCCACGGAATTTTACAAATCATATTGGTATCAATGCTGGTTTTCTTTGGGTATTTTTAATGGAAAGTTACAGGGATCCGGGAATCAGTTTAAGAAGAAAGTTGTAGATTCTTATCCATGGTCGATGAGATTGTTCATAAAAACCCTCGAGATATGGTAGAGGAGATATTTGTGAGTATAGAAGAGCAAGTCACTAATATATCATGCAATATGTCCCTCCTCATGGTGGCTCTAGCAATCAATCTCATATCGTTCGGAGAAGTTGGAGTCTTAAACTTAGATATCGGATCATATGGGAAGTCAGGAGATAATGAAGACCCATAAAAGGAGTCACATAAAGAACTAGAGAAAGAGCAGTTGATTTCGATTTCCATTAACCCTTCATAATCCCTATTCAAGATGGAAGGGAAAGTGTACATAAATCCATACCAAGGTGATATCGATGCATTAAAATTGAATCATTGGTTGCAACAACTGGAAGTTTATTTTAGCATTCACCATATAGATTAAGAGAAAAAAAAATATTTGTTATATCTAATTTAAAGGGTCATGCTTTAACCTGGTGGGAAGGCCATACGAAAACACTTAGGCTGAGGGTGATCCGTATTGAGGAAAAGGTATGAAGAACCTTACTCAATCATTTTTAGATCTTGTTGGGCTAAGGAAAGATAGTTGGGAATGTTGCCAAGGTTTTATAACCTTAAAATATAATAAAAACAATCACTTAATCCACAGGTATTAAGTACAAGGGACCAAGACTGGTTTTATATATATTATATGTAACTGTGCAAAAGAAATAAAATAAGCACGAAATTACATAATTGTGTACATGGATGAGAGACAAGGATAAAAGAAAAATCTGAACCAAATCATCAAAATACACATGCGAGACTGAAATAAAAAAATTTGATTATTATATTGATTTCATTCTGAGATACAAAGTTGAATTCTGTTTATAAACCCTTGCGAGGGTAGGGACCAAATTCATATTTAGAAGTCTCTGATGGGAAACATACAAAAAGACTCTGACAACAAAAGAAACTGAAGCTAAATATATGGATCAACTTACCACAAAATGTTGTCACTTGTCTCTACAAAATATTCTTTATCAATCATGAAATTTAATCCATAAACAAACAAGAACACACAGACTGCCAAAGATAAATCAAGCACCTTTAAAGACAAGTTGTTGTAAAATATGATTCAGTTTTGAATCTTGTTGCCTTCAATAATACCCTTCTGTCATCAATATGGTTAATCCTTCTAGTAAATTCAAAATGAATGAAGAATGGAAGTATCTCACAAGTATAGAGCTAACCTTATAGCAGAATTTGTGCTTCTCTTCTCTCTTCCCTTGTCTCTTCATTTCATTGATATTTTATTCTTTCTCAATAAGTAATGGTAGTTCAACTACCATACTTTTGTTAAGATTAATTAGTTTAACTAATTTGCTTAGACAAATAATTAATAATATATAAATAAGGGTCTATTTAAATAATAGCTAAATAGGTGGGACCCCTTGTAACTCCCATCCTCATATTAATAATCAAATATTTTAATATCAAAAAAATAGAACATGACTATATCCAAAAATAGCATGATATCCATGTTGTCCAAAACTCTGTCTAAATATGTATTTGTTGTCCAAAATAATGTCATATCAAATAAAAATATTGTCCTCAAAAGAAAATAGCATTAATAGGATTAATAACCATATTTGTTGTGAGAGACATTTTGTAGTATTTCAGTTATAAAATAGTATGCATAACATAAATAATTAGCTAGAAATGGTAGAGAAGCAATGATATAACCAGAACAATGCCACAATAACACCAGAATAATACCAGAATAACACCAGAAAGAGCACTTTGATTACTGAGAGCAATGTTCACTTGCCTCTTCAAGGGGGCAACCTCTAGCAAAGTAGAGCTCTATTACAATAATATCCAAGACAAAACTTCTCATACCCTCTACTTCTATTTATACTAAATCTATCTATCCAAAAGAACCATCTAGAGGAAGATCCTTCTAGAAGCAAAAGCTTATATTAGGTCTTCTTACATTTGATTTATTCTTCCTTATTTATAGGCCTTATTAATATTGGCCTTTATTACATGGAATTATATTATTCTACCTACGTGAGGGGTTAGGGAGGTTAGGTCCCTAACATGCCCTCCTTCTTGAAGAACAACCTTGTCCTCAAGGCTTCAGATGAGGTAATTGTTGTAGAATCGTGGACGGCTCCCAGGTGGCATCTTATGGAGGTGTATCTTTCCATTGGACTAACACTTCTTGGATGGTGTGTTGACGGAGACGACGCTCTCTCTGGACCAAGACTGCTTGTGGCTGAAATCATATGGAACCTTCTTCATCCAACTCAAGAAGTCTAGTTTGAGTTTGGCACTTAGTTCCAATCACCTTTTTTAAGTAGGAAACATGAAAAACAGGATGGAGCTTCGACTGACTGGGTAGAGCTAACTGATAGGCCACTGATCCCACATGCTTGAGCACTGTATAAGGACCATAAAATTTGGGAGCAATTTTTTGATAGTGTTGAGCTTTGAGTGAAGTCTGCTTATAAGGTTGTAGTCGAAGAAATACCTGGTCCCCTTCAACAAAATGGAGTTCAGAACGAACTTGATCTGCCTATTGCTTCATGTAATTCTGAGCCATGACCAAATTGTCTTTGAGGGAATGAATAATAGCCTCCCAGAATGTAAGAGTGGTGTCAATCTCCTGAACCTTTGAGACCCCTGACATATAGGAAATAATTGATGGGGGATTTTGGCCATAAACCGCTTCAAAAAGATTCATGTGAGTAGTTGTATGGTAAGATGTGTTGTACCACCATTCAGCTAGGGGTAGCCATTGAGCCCACTGATTTTTCCTCTCAGATGAAAAACACCACAAATATGTTTCCAAACACTTATTGACAACTTCAGTCTGGCCATCTGTATGGGGGTGATAGGCAGTGTTGAGATGCAATTGGGTGCCCTGTAGCTTGAACAACTCTTGCCAAAAATTGTTGGTGAAAGTGGGGTCTTTGTCAGAGACAATAGAAGTAGGCATACCATGAATCTTGAAGATATTATCCATGAATATTTGAGCCACTGTGGAGGCTATGAATGGGTGTTGAAGAGCATACAAATGAGCATATTTGGAGAGACGATTGATGACCACCATGATGATTGATTTATTTCCCGATTTAGGTAAGCCTACAATGAATTCCATAGAAATATCTCACGAAATAGTAGGGCGAATCAGAAGCGGTTGGAGTGTGCCCGAAGATTTGACCGTTTCTCCCTTGTTGCATTGGCATACCTCACATTCAGACACAAAGGTGTGGACATCTTGTTTCATACCTTCCCATAAAAAATAAAGTTTGACCCATTCATAGGTTTTTGTAAATCCTGAATGCCCTGTTGTGGGTGAGGCATGAAGTGCAAAAAGCACTATGGATTTAAGTTGTTATTTATTTCATAAATACAAATGGCCTTTGTAGTGAAGCTATTCATTATTCTAAGAGTACCCTAGAGAAACTAAAGAATCGTGTTGCAATTGTTGGACCAAGCTAGAAATTTTGGGGTCTTGCAACCATTCTTGACGGACATCTTGGAGCCAATCTGGTACAATGAAGGAGAGGGAGAAAAGGGACCCATATTCTTCATATTTACTGGAAAGAGTATCGGCCACCACATTTTCCTTTCCCTTCTTGTAAATGATCTCATAATCATAGCCAAATAGATTGGTCACCCATTTTTGTTGCGCTCGGGATGAAATTCGTTGTTCTGGGAAATACGTGAGACTCTATTGATCAGTTTTGATTTGGAATCGTTGACCCAATAAATAAGGATGGCATAGATCCACAACATGAAGAATAGATAGAATTTCATTTTCATAAATGGATTGGCCCAAATGTCAAGGGTCTTCCATCTTGCATGAGGAAAGCTCCAATTACTTTTCCTGAAGCATCACATTCCAATACGAATGTCTTTGTGAAGTCTGGGAGTGCTAGGACAGGGGTCGAGAACATAACATATTTTAAGGCTTGGAAGGCCTAATCTGCAGCTGAAGACCAAGTGAAATCATTCCTTTTAAGGAGGGAAGTGAGAGGAGCTGCAATCTTTTCATAATTCTAAAAAAAACTTCCTATAATAACATGTTAAACCCAGAAAACCATGCAAGCTCTTAAGAGTTTTAGGGTGAGGCCAATATTGCATAGATTCAATTTTCTTAGGATCCACTCAAAAACCATCCTTACTGATAATATGACTAAGGTATTCCACTTTGAAGGCACCAAAGGAACATTTAGATTGTTTGAGGAAATGTTGGTTCTTAGAGAGTAGATGGAGAACTTGATTCACATGTGAGAGATGGGATGAACAAGTTTTATGATAGATGAGAATATCATCAAAGAAAACTAAGACAAAATGACAGAGAAAAGGAAGAAAGACATGATTCATAATACTTTGGAAAGTGGAAGGATCATTACACACTCCAAAGGGCATTACAAAGAATTCATAATGACCCTCATGAGTGTGAAATCGTGTCTTGGGAATGTGTTCGTCTTTCATAAGGATCTAGTGGTAGCCAAAACATAGATCCAATTTGGTGAAGCATTGAGCACCACTCAATTCATCCAAGAGGTCATCAATGACAGGAATGTGGAATTTGTCTTTGATTGTGAGTTTGTTAAGGGCACAAAAATCAGGACACATGTGCCAAGTACCTTCTTTCTTGAGTACCATGACCACAGGGGAAGAATAGGGGATAGTATTGGGACGGATAACACTGGATTCTAGTAATTCATGAACAATTTTCTCAATTTAATTATTCTAGGCAAAGGGGTGACGATAAGGACGAACATTGGGAGGAAGACTGCCTGGAATGGGAGGGATGGAATGATCATGGAATCCACGGGAAGAGGGAAGTGCTTGGGGGGTAATAAAAACAACTTGGTGGTGGGAGAGGACAGATTGGAGGTCGGGATGCACATAAGGTGTATCAATAGCATTAATAGAGTGGAGTTGGTATATAATTCTTGAATGACCTTTTTTGAGGAGCTTTTCCATGCGATGGGAACTGATGATCTCAGTTGATCCTGCTGTGATTACTTGGAACTTATATTGTTGTCCCTCCTGGTGGAATTGCATGGTTAAGTCCTTAAAATACATGAGAATGGGGCCTAGAGTGTGTAACCATTTGGCACCAAGAAAAATCTCACAACCACCCATGTATATAGAAAACATATGGGATTTCAGGTGATATTGATCAATTTGGAGGCGCATATTTTCACATTGTCCCCCACATTTCATGGAACCACCATTGGAAATCATGATTTGAAAATTATTGATGGCACAGATGTAACAATTGACTTATTGGTCAATGCAGCGATGAATAAAGTTATGGGTGCTACCATTGTCCACAAGGATGATGAATCTCCTATTTTTGATGTAGCCAATTAATTTGAGAGTCTGGGGAGTAGAAAATCCAGTGAGGGCATTAAGTGAAATCATCGGTTCAACGTCGGGTGGGGTGAGGTAATATGGTGGTGGTAGTTCCTCTATAGGTGGAACAACAACATCGTCTTCAGAAATATCCTCAGTCATAGCCATAAAAAACTTTTGTTCCTTACACTTGTGCTAGGGAAAATATTTGCCTTCACAATTATAACAAAGACCCTTGAGTTGACGTTCATCCATTTCATCCCTGGTTAATTTCTAGATCTTGAGGGGAGCGGGAGGAGGGGAAAAATTTGTGGTTTTAGGGTGAGGAGGAAAGGAGGGTTTGTGGGTCTGGGAGGAGATAATCTGTAGGGCTTCCTTGGCTCGTTGAGTAGCTTCCAACCAAGTATGGGGGCATTCCATGAGAACATAGGCACAAATTTCATATTTGAGGCCACTTATAAAGAATTCCCTAAAACAAGCATCTAACATGCCCTCCGTTCTAAAAGACAAGTGCTCAAAGCAGCCATAAAGTTCGGTCACAAACCATGTCCAAGCAAGATACCCTTGGCGTGCCTTTTTTCGCCATTGCCAGCATTCTGGATCCATATGGAGGACACCATAACAAATCTTTGTTAAATCGTTAGTAATGCCATGCAAAGAGAAATAATGTTCCATTTGGGTGACCCAGCTGGTGGGATCTGATCCATCAAATGTTTTCACCTCAATCCTGGGAGGGTGGAGGTCTCGAGAAAAGTGGTTAGCATGAGGACCTTGGTAATGGGAAGGGTCATGGTCATCATGATAAGAGGGTTGTTCAGTAGAGGAAGGGTTATGGGAATGACCCAAGAAGTGTTCTTTGATGTCTTTGGTGTATGAAAATTTTTCCTTGAGGATCACAATATATGAATTGATTGTTCTAAGGTTGGCATTGATAGTCTTAATGTCTTCCTGGTTCTGGTGGTTGTCAGCAATCAATATATTGAGTTGTTGGGATCTAGTGGTAGCCATTTGGAAAAATGGATAGGAAAATGGTATAAGGGAAACAAAAGGGTTCTAGAGGGGTGGGTGGGACCACTGCGTAGAAGGGTGTCAAATGATAGGTACCACTATGATAAGGGGAAAAAGGGGGATCCAATGGGATAGTGGCCAAATAAGGGTATTGGGGAAGGGTCGGGTCCACAAAAAAAAATGTCTTAAAAACTATAGGTATCACTGGAATCAGGGCGAAGAGAGGAACCCCGTTGGATAGGTCCCAAATAATACTGTAGTGACAAAATTCGCAAATTCTTAACAGGAAGAAACGTGTAGTAATTTTGCAACCCGAATGTAGAAGAAACAATTGTGCAGTAATAGATCTTGTATGTTATTTTTTTATTTCTATCCCAAGGGTTAGGGTATTCAAGGGTTCTGTAGACAAGGGTTTTCCCTATTCTATAGCTCTCTGATATACGTGTGGGGTCCAACAATAGTACTCATCCCAATATCTCAGGGCACCAACTAAGGAGTCTAGACCATGCCCTTAGTCGTACTACCCGACTACCCAAGTACTAGAGAGTATCTTCCCAAGTGTTTTTATTGGTGGAACTATAGAAGTTAGACAGCCGATCGATTTATCTATGGAGGGCTTCAAGAGATCTAGGTCAATCTGTATACAGGTGTTGTCTTATGCGCTACCACTCGAAGGGGTACCAATAGGGGTTACAAGGGTGGCTAACAGAGGTGCACTTAAGTACCACTTGTATTTCCTATGTGTATGAATCCTCGACCATGGGTTTATGCACATAACGACATATCTATGTAGCTTTAAGACGTTGGAATACGTCTCTACCAAAAAAAAAAATTAACCCACAATTTTCTGTCGAGGAAGGTGCTCTAATTCCACTTATAGTATTCCAGTTATAAAATAGTATGCAAAATAGAAATAATTATCTATAAATAACAGAGAAACAATGATATAACCAGAATAATACCACAATAACACCATAATAATACTAGAATAACACCAGAAAGAGCACTTTGATTATTGAGAGCAATGTTCACTTACCTCTTCGAGGGGGCAACCTCTAGCCAAGCAGAGCTCTATTACAATAATATCCAAGAAAAAAATTCTCATACCCTCTACTTCTATTTATACTAAATATATCTATCCAAAAGAACCATCTAGAGGAAGATCCTTCTAGAAGCAGAAGATTCTATTAGGTCTTCTTACATTTGATTTATTCTTCCTTATTTCTAGGCATTATTAATATCCGCCTTTATTACATGGAATTATATTATTCTACCTACGTGAAGGGTTAGGGAGGTTAGGTCCCTAACACATTTTCCCTCTTTCCATTGTTTCTTTCTCTTGATCATTTTTCTGATTTACCATGTGCAAAAGCCTGCAACTGATGAGAACCCTGTGGGTGGATTTCACTAATGGCATGGGAACAATCATCTTTGAGATGGAGGTGAGAGGATATTGATTCAGAGGAGTATTTATAATACTTGGAGGGATTATCCACCTCTTTTCCTTTTTCTAATTTTGGCTCAGGGATGACAGATTTTAATCTTTTGCTTGCATGAGAGGACTGTATTGGAGAGACAAAATGATCAGCTTGGGAATTTGGGTAGATGGAGGTGGAGGAGGGGAGGGGGTAATGGTAATGAAATAGTAGTCCAACCATGGTGATGAGCTATAGGCTGATGAAAAATTTCTTTCCAACCATCATTGGCAGGTGGTTCTGGTTGCATAGACAAATGAGGGGTTACATGAATACCAGAGAAATTTTGACGTGGTTGGAAAGGAGGCCTCTCAAGTATAGGTTGAAAAATTCCTTGGCCAACTAGATTTAAAAAACCATATTGGAAAAGTTGATTTAGATCTTGCGGATCAGCGTAAAAATGTATCGAAAATCGTGGCCTTCTATGGCCTCTATGCCAATTATTTCCTATGCCTCTATTTTCACCTCTTCCATTGTTGCCTCTGCTAAAGAAACTCATCCTGAAGAAATATTCCAATCATGTTATGAAAAACTCTTAACAATCCATGCATCAACACCCTACCTAAATAAAATCAAAAATTTGTCTCTATCATTCACAACAAAAGCACATGCAATCTATCCATCCATCATACTTTTAAACTCAATAACCAATTGTCATTTGAACAGGGAGTGATAGGTCTATTGGGAATATGGATGGATTTGTAATGAGGGAAAAATGGAAGCATGGACGAGAAGCAACCAACGAATATTGTTCAAGCAAATGCTGAGGTAACTTCTTTACAAAAACAAAATGTATCCATATCCAAACCTCCAACACCAGATATCATCTAGTCCCTTTACGTTCTTGTTAATCCTCTCTCTCTCTCTCTCTTTTTTAAATGAAATTCATAATAATAGAACAAGGGATGTTTTAAATGTATTTGGGAAGGAGGTGGAAATATAATGAGCGGAAAGTTAGATAATGAATGGGAATGAGGCAATTATTGTTCCATTACATGAAATAATATTTATTGAAAATCAACATTGCCCTCATTTGCCAAAAACTTTTCTCTGTTAATAATTCAAATCCAAGACATGATAGTTTTTATAGTGCTCAATATAAAACCCAATCAAAATTTCAGGACTGTCAAACTTTACAATTTTCATTTCCCCTTTTTCTTTTTCTTTTTTATAGATATAAATATCCATTAGCGAAACGTTGTGTAAGAGATTGTTTAAAAATTCATTCAAAACCAGATTGCCTCAACCATCATGGGAGGTTGATGAAACAAATATAAATCCATTGACCTTACACTATACAAAATTTATGTCACAACCCCAATACTTGTTGCATAAATGGATTGGGTTAGAAACACCATTGTGGAGCTAGCTAGTGTGTTTTTTACAGAAACCCTATAACTTAAAAATTGAAATTACCCTCATAGATAAATAGAAAGTGAGACAAGACCTCACAGATATAACCAATATTTTCCAATGTTGAGTCAACAACAAACAAGTATCAAAACCCAAGTTTGAATTCACTAAATTCCATATATCGGATACAAAATGAGTTCTGGGAAAACATAAGGGTGAAATATTAATAAGGGGTTTGCAAAACAAAACAACCATTTCTTTGCACAATGAACTTTCCACATACCTCCCATGGTGGCTGCAAGGCAAATACACATGTCTCACATATATTCACAAACAGTGGAATGATAATTTGAAAGAGTTGCAAGTCTTCCAAGAACTGGGTAAAGGGTGTGGCATTATGTAATAATCACCAAAACCCATTTGTTCTTTTATTTCATAGAGAAAACCCTTCGAATTTTAATCACCAGAGATGAGAGAAACCAAAAGTATTTGCCATAATTATTTGCCAACAGTCATAACAAAATAATCATCATTCATTATGGGAGAAACACAACCACATATTTCAAACGGAATGGAATGTCGAACATCATTCCAAGATTGAAACGTTTAAATGCCAACAGGAAGAAACCCCATTTAAATGTAATTTTCACAGCCATAATACCCAAATACATCCGTTATAATCTTCGGAAAGAAAACACACTCTATACGCAAATCTAAGAGCCAACATCATGATTTTATTAGGAGAAGAGCTATACTTCATGAATGGAGAGGTAATAGTCAACATATCTGTAAGGAGAATGCCAGAAATCCAACGAGCACCATTATTCTTTCAAAGGTCGAGCAAAATGGAGGAAACACTAGCCAAAGAAGCCAACACAAGTGCAAACAAAGTGAAGGTGGTGACCTCGAGGTAGGGTAAGAACAATGTGCAGTAATTGCACGTAGTTTCCCACATTAATTATCACCCACCACGGCCAAGTATGGAGCGCACCCAAACCACCATAACATTTTCACAAAACACATAGTTAATCATATGTATTGAATTTGCCACCAAACATATTACTTCCATTTTCCAAATCGAATTGACCTCCTATAACCATTCCTTATCACCAAAACAATTGTTGGCACAGGGGAAAACCCAGGGTTCAACGCTCAAGAGCACACCAACAAAAACCTAACTATCGGCCCTTTTGGCAACACCTGCAAAGTAGATGAAGTCTCACCCGAGGTAGAGGCAGGGGTGGTTGCAGGACTCCAATGTCTGCGACCATAGCTGGGACACAGATCTGTGACTGTAACACCTTAACAGGGAACTTAGCAATTATAGTTCATCAATATCCAGTCTTAGTTTACAACACAGTTAAACCCTAATTACATATAATTGCAGTATTTAACCAGATATACTATATTCAAGCACTAAGCACATCCATATAGGCTAGATCTAGTATTCATCCATACTATTAAGCACATAGAATTAACATATCTATCTACCATTCATCTATATCAAAGCACTAAGCAAGTTAACATATAAACACATCAACACATTGCACAAAGAAGAGCAACACAACATGTACGTGGTTCACCCACACCCTGGGGTTACGTACACCAACTCTTCATCTTCTTTATTAGCTTCTTCAATTAGTTACATGCACAGAGAAAAAAAAACCCTACTCCGCAGAGGACAGGAGATCTGCACACCTCACTAGATCCTCCTTCCCCGGGCTAGGTTACAACACTAAGCCTCTTCTCAATCTCTTACACTCGCTTTCACTTATCTCTGCAAGTCTCATACAGTATGCACAAAATCAATCTCCATTCATCACTTAGCACTTTCGATCACATAGATTGAACTTTAGCACTTAGCATACCCCCTTCCTCTTTTTCTTACATCACCTAGCTACTTTATTTATACATTACAAGATTGGGCCTAAACATGGGTAAACCCATGGGCCGACATTCCCATACCCATTCAATAAGCCCAAAACCCAAAAAGGGCCCTAAAAGGGGCCAATATCCTTCGATCTCTTCTTCATCTTACGCTCCACCTTCGACAGCCTGTCGAAGTCCCAAAATTAGGTCTAACCTAACCAAGGATCCTCAAAAATTGGTCAAGGGCCAACAGGCCCCCAACACTCGCCTGTGACTTGTCCCGAGTCACTCTTATCTGGTTAATTCTGCCTCAAAATCCTCGAGCTTGGATATAGCTACTTCTACTTGTTGTTGTTCCATGGCCTCTTGTTCAACAAACTCTTGGATGACTGCTTCGTTGACAGGTCCTTCTAAACTTTGTTCGGCTGCAGTGACGACTTGCTCCAGTTCTGCTCCTCGGCCTTTGATCTTTGCAAACAATTGGTAAACCTCATCCTATACAGGTTATAGCCTTTGAGTCACTTCCATGACCTTTCTCTAAATTGTATGGATCTGTTGTTGGGCAGTGCACTGCTCTTGGGATCGCTTCATCCTTTCAACAACTGACAGGGGCTTCAATTGTGCCTGTATTGTTTTTGCTTGATACTTCACCTCTTGGAGCTGTGACTCCAGTGTATTCATTTTTGGATTCTTAGTGAGTCACTCATAAGTCTGGGCACTTCAATCACTCAATTGTTTACATTCCAAGGCGAGGCCCTTGATTCTTTTAACTGCGCTTTGGGCAGTTGCTTCTCTTTGATCCCTTACATCCTACGGGGTGTTGGGCACTGTGCGGAGCTCTAAGTCTGCTACTCTTTGTTGTAGCTGTTGGATATCTTTTGTAAGCTTCTCTACTTGATTCTAAACTCAGTATTCTACCTTTGGCTCTAAGCCTATCACAGAGAAAAGTGCTCTATTGACTGCTTCTTTCACTTCGAGTTGTTCTATGAGCAATTGTTCTTTTTCTTGTTGAATCTGTGTTTTCTTCTCTTCCAATTTTGCCTAGAGAGCAACCTTCTCCTGCTATGCAACTCGGTGTTGTTCTACAAGCACTCCTTGTACTTGCTTCAAGGCCTAGGTGGCTTGTTCTATTTCTTCTTGTGTGCGATGAAGGCAAGCTTCGACCGCATCAGCTAGTCGGCGGAGTTGGGTTGGCTCATCTCTCAACTTAGGTTCTTCCGATGGCAGGGGTGTAGCAGACACTGCGCGGCTGGACTGAAGGGCTTGTTGTACCCCTCAGAGTTCGACCTCGATATTGTCGTACATTTCCTCCTTCTTTTATTCTTGTTTATCTAAGATTTCCTGCGAGGCATCTTTCACAACTACGATGATGAAGTCAAAATCATCGACAGTGAGCACAGTTTGCATCTTGGTCAAAGTGGCTCTGGATTTCTTCTGGAAAGAGGGTTTCTTGGGAGAAACCTTCCTTTTCTTCAGGGGATAAACCTCATTTCTAGGCAGTGTTGCTTCCCCTTTCTTTTTCTCATTTTCCTTGCAATTTATTTCTTCCACTTCGTCATCACCCCCTCGGCCAGGTGATATTGAGGCAGTCTTTTATGAGGCGTTGCTTAAGTTTTGGACCTCTTCGGTCTTCTTCCTTCTGTTGGGTCCGGCTGTAGCATGTTCTTTGTGGGTGGTCTCTGGGATGTCAGGGTCAGACGTCTCTGCAGGGTCTGCGGGAATAAGGAGGTCTGTCAACCAGTCCTTAGTGATCTCCTCAAGGTCCTCTTTCGTGGGTTTGTAGTACAACTGAAGCTCCTCCTTGTGCTCATCTTCTCGCGCTATAATGTAGATGAAGTGACCATATGCATGGAACTTAATCAGGGGTCATAAACTCTGTAGGGTGTTCAGAGTCATGCGAGGTTCAGCTTCGATGGCTCTCTTTAGCTGGAGGTAAAATGTATGAAAAAATACGTTCAACTACCACTACTTCCCCATATCGTTCGAGTACCAGAGCGTGGTGAAATTCTCAACAAGCGTCTCGAATGGCTCGGTGTCCGGGAAGGTCGCACCTTCTGGTATTTCCCAAGCAAAAAATGGTATGAGGATCAGGAGCCAACTAAAATGGAATTCATAGCCCCGATCCTGTGCTTCGCGACAGTCCAGTTCAAGATGACTAACTAGGCACTTTTCCCATTTCATATGTAGACCTTCCACGCACTTCCCTGCATGGTCAATGAAAAATCCTATGGCCTGCGTGGGTTGGTTCTTCCTTACTATATTTCCTGCAATTAATTGGCATGTTAGGTGCACTATGCCATTATGGATGGAAGCTACCTTGTAGCCTCGCGTCCCCTTCTCAACATCGCCATATGTATCCTTGATCTTCTATGCTAGTGTGTGATCTGTGGATTTTCCTGGATAGAAGTCTTGCGGGTCAGGTCCTTGCATACTCAATCTGGTGATCCTATGGATAAACGTCAGATCGACTGTGATATGGAAGTCGAGCCATAAGTAGCTGCCATGATAACATGAAAGTAGTATCTTGACATAGGCATTAACTTCCTGGTGCCTTTTGAAGTGTGGGATTTTCATTACATTCAGCAGGGTGGACTGTGCGAGGTTCATCGTCCACGGCTGGAGGATTATCTTCAAATTCTTCCCCTTCGTCTTGTTTAAGTATTTGTATGGGGTGAGCATGCTATGATTCTTACGATCTCCAAGGTTGAAGTCATTGAACTTCAACGCTGCGATCTTGTCCTGTTGTTCTCTTACTACGCGTATCCCCTTCGGGAGGTATGCAGTAACCATGGTGTACTCAAAATATCTTGGCACACTATCTCAACTCACCATGCCAGCTAGAGGCGGGATGTAGTCAGGAAATATGGTTGGGATCAGCTTCGCATTTTCTAGGTCATCTCTATGTTTGGTTCTCTTCTCTGTTGTTGGTCAGGATGGCCTGGATCCACGGGCAATCCACGAAGAGGTTTGCACTCCTCTCGTCGACGACGCTTGTACACCCACAGACATTACTCTTTCAATCATGAGGTCAATGAGTACCTCCTTCACAGACTCTTTGACTGCGCTAATTTCTTCGGACATACATGCTCGTGGTTGAATCTCTCGGGTTTGAAGAGTAACTAGTCAATGCAACGGGACGAATGGTGATAGCACGATGATCATTGTGCGGAATCAACTAATCTGCGGGCTCAGATTCACGGTTAGCAATTTTTTTCTCGGTGCAAGGCTCGACAGAATAAATAGATAATGAGGCAATGGATCTCTACAACGGGCGAGAATCCTCCATTAACTCAGTTATTTCCGTTACGGCGTGGTCCCAACGGTCTGATGGTGAGTTGTCTGACCATAAATGCCTTTCTACCCATTCGAGGTGTCGATCTAACGGTTATACTTTTCCCAACACCTATATTGCTTCACTATGGCAAAGTGCCATGTGGCACTATTCTGATATCCCGACGAAGTTCTAGTTTTGCAATTTTTCCTTCTGCGAAGTTCTCTCTGGGAACTTCTCTAACTTTTCGATCTTGGATCTCTTCTTATTGAGCTTTCTAGCCTTTCTCCCAGTGAGATTCATCTCAGTATTCCTCTTCCCATTCTGATTCTTATTTTCTTTTGGCATAGTAACTTCGCACTGTTGAGATTCCTTCCTAAGATTCATGGGCAATACTTCTTCTTTACCTGGGGTAGGTGCTTCAGTCTTCTGTGAGTCTCCTTGTGTTCTTGCAACTTCGACATCCAAGTCTCTTGTGTTAAATATATTTGGTCTATTTTCTTGTTCTTTAATCAAGTGCGTGATCCTCCTAGTCATGAAATCTCTCAGCTCTTGCTTCTTCTGATCTAAGACTTCTCCTTATTTCCTTCTGGCCTGATCTTCGTCAACCCAAGGTTTTCCTAATAAGATATCAAATGGAGCCCTTCAAATTCTTCCTCTTTCGAAGTTCCATGGGAACTCATAGATATTTGGGTAAGTCTTCCACATAGGGTTATCATCTTTCCTCTCAATAATCCTATTCCTCCCAATGAAGGAATCATAGCAAGTTTTCCTATAGCTTCCCAAGTTCTTTCTGTCATAATATTTACTTGTGTTTCTTCATCCAGAATGCAATCAATGTCGAAGTCTCCTATTCTTACTTCTATTTCTCTTTCTCTTTTAAGATCTCTGATAGATTAGTATCTCAGTGGTCATTTAGGGTTTCTTTCATTTGCAGCAATACAATCTCTGATTCTTTCTGAGGTTCTACCATGGTCTTAGTTGCCTGACCTTTCTCATGGTCTTCTTGTCTCATATTCATTTTTTCAATGTTAGCAATCATTCTAGGGCATCTAAAACTTCATGGTCCATAGCCTTACAACAGAGACAACTAGGTCTTCTACCAAGACATTCCTTAGTCATATGCCTCAGTCTTCTGCAATCATAACAAAGAGTTAATCCTCTCTTTCTCTTAAATGATCCCCATCCTTTCCTGTACTGCGCATTAGGATCATGGTAGTTAACCTGCAAAAAATTATTTCTAGGATCATGCATCCATTTGTTAGTCCAAACATTCTTTCTATGCATAGGTATAGCATATCTTTCACTATTCGTATCAGATCTACTCATATCAAATCTTGTTTCATCTATCAGTGCTCTAGTTTTCAAGCTAGGACAAATATTATCAAACATACCTAGATCCATACTTTAGAAACAAAAAATTCCACTAATCTTATCTTCAGCAGAGCACAAAGCTTCCAGATCTAAAACTTTTCACTATTCTTACCTTTATCAGAGCACAGATCTTGCAGATCTTACCTCTTTAACCAAAAATTCACACTTTTACCATTAACAGAGCACAAAGCTTTCAAACCTTACCTCTTTTCTTCATATCTGACCTTTCTTCTTAGCACAGAGCTTCACAGATCAAGTAGAATACTACGCACTAGGGAAACAGATCTACGCACAGAGCTTTCGCAGTTTTAGGTCCGATCTTCACACAAAGCTTCTTTTTCCTCAGTTCCCAGCAATCACAGTTTCAGTCCTGGCAACAGAACCATTTTTTGGCACAGGGGTAGACCCAGGGTTCAACGCTCAAGAGAGCACCAACAAAACCCTAACTATCGGCCCTTTTGGCAACACCTTCGAAGCAGATGAAGTCTCACCCGAGGTAGAGGCAAGGGTGGTTGCAGGAATCTAGTTTCTGAAACCATAGTTGGGACACAAATCTATCACTGTAACGCCTTAACAGGGCACTTAGAAGTTATAGTTCATCAATATCCAGTCTTAGTTTACAGCGCAGTTAAACCATAATTACAAAGCATTTCAGTATTTAACCAAATCTACTATATTCAACCACTAAGCACATCCATATAGGCCAGATCTAGTATGCATCCATACTATTAAGCACATAGAATTAACATATCTATCTACCATTCATCTATATCAAAGCACTAAGCAAGTTAACATATAAACACATCAACACATCGCACAAAGAAGAGAAACACAGCATGTACGTGGTTCACCCCCACCCTGGGGCTATGTCCACCAACTCTTCGTCTTCTTTATTAGCTTCTTCAATCAGTTACATGCACAAAGCCAAAAAAACCCTACTCCGCAGAGGACAGGAGATCTGTGCACCTCGCTAGATCCTCCTTCCCCGGGATAGGTTACAGAACTAAGCCTCTTCTCAATCTCTTACACTCGCATGCACTTAGCTTTGCAAGCCTCATACAGTATGCACAAAAGCAATCTCCACTCAACACTTAGCACTTTCGATCACATAGATCGAAATTTAGCACTTAGCATCCCCCCTTCCTATTTTTATTACATTGCCTAGCTACTTTATTTATACATTACAAGATCGTGCCTAAACATGGGTAAACCCATGGCCCGACATTTCCATACCCGTTACATAAGCCCAAAACCCAAAAAGGGGTCGAGATCCCGCGATCTCTACTTCGTCTTGCGCTCCACCTTCGACAGCCTGTCGAAGTACCAAAATTAGGTCTAACCTGACCAAGGATCCTCAAAACTTGGTCAAGGGACAACAACAATCATATCCCACATTCCTTTCTAGTGAAGGATTATAATTTCACACAACATATCAATTTTCCATAACATATACAAGTATACCATAAGTGAAGTACACCATACCTTGCGATGTGGCTCGTGCTTGAAGTTTGAACAACATGCCAAAATATATGTGTAGCAAAAATAAACCAAGATGCTTATTAAAACAAACACTTTCCCCTTTTCTTTCTTTTTTTTTAAATTAAATTTCCAACACACTCATCATCCATCCATTTCACATGGAAACCGACTTGAATTTATGTGTTTATTCTCAAACTGTAAAATCCTTTTTTGCAAGGTAGTCATGAGTGCAAATCAAAGAAGCGTATTTCATCATTATTAATCATAAGGGCATCTCACCTCTTTAGTTTATTATTAAATATATATAAGTAATAAGGAATTACAACCCATTTATAGGAAGGGATTCCATGGTGTGCTTTTGGGTGTCAACAAACTAGCAACTCCACAAGGAAATTTGTTCTCGACAGATTTAGAACTCAGAATGTTTGGTTTCACAGACCAATAGAAGTAGGTGATCAAAAACTACTGAAAAGAATAGTTATGAAACAAGAGGGAAAATTATGGTTTAAGGGAAATAATGAGACGGGACTTCAGGGAATAACTTATGGAAAGTGATATCTATGAGGGGAGTTGGTCCTATATGAATAACAATCAAATAATATTGATAAATAATAATATTTTTAAGAATTTCAAGGAGAATGCTTCTTATATGCTCTTGAATCTCAGGATGGATGGAAGAAAGGGATAGCAGAAACAAGGAAGAAAACAAAACCAACTATACTACAATATTATTGAAAGAAAAAAATTATTCCAGTGGTGTCTCAAAGGAGGACATTATGAGAGTTGTGTATATCTTATTTTCATCGATCAACAATACTTATGGAATGACATTGTTATGGAAAAACTGATCCATACTTTATTTCTGATGATTGCGCGAAACAAACAATAGAAATTAAAACTCAACAAACCAAAGTAAGACAAAGGACTATATACAGCAGTCATGTTTACACAAAGCATTAATGATCAAATTGGTTCCACATTATGTTTCAAGTGGGAACCATTAGTACTATAATAAAAAACTCACTCCTCCAAATCCTTTAGAAGGTATGAGTTTGTGCCGAGCATAAAAGCAATTTTGAAAGGACCTAGGCATAATTTATGGAATTTAGAATGTCTCCCTCTTTCAGCATGGGTTGAGTCCCATAGTAGGCCATTTTCATCAATCTTGAATTCAGCAGCCTTTGCTCGCTTGTTATAATACTTTTTCACCATTTGTTGACTTCTTTTAAGGTTCTCCAAGGGAAATTTTATTTGTTCTTCTAGGGATAAGAATGCATTTATCCTTTGGGGAACATTAGAAGAATTTAATTCTTCAGCATGTAACATCAACCGTAAGGAGGAAATCTCTAACTCAGTAACTGGAATAGCCTCTTGGCCATATATGAGTTGAAAGGGAGTAAAGCCTATACTTTCTTTAGTGGTTGTACGATCTACCTAGAGAGCATAAGTGAGAAGTATGTGCCACTGGAGAGATTTGTCTTCTATGATTCTCTTTATGATCCTAACCATATTCTTGTTAGTGGACTCTTTTTCCCCATTTCTCTGAGGTTAATAAGCAGATGAAGTGAAATTTTTGACACCTAACTTAGCTAGAAATTAGGTCAATTTTACAGAAATGAAGGATGGGACATTGTCCGTAATGATCTCTAATGGGATGTCGAATCTGGAAGAGATATTATATTCTAGGAAAGAAACTACCTTCTCATCTTGTGTGTGTCTAAGAGGAGAAGCCTTGGTCCACTTAGTAAAGTAATCAGTGGTTGTCAAAATAAATATATTCCCTATAGAATATGGAGGGTTGATAGGACCAATAAAGTATAGACCCCACTTAGAAAAAGGTAATTCCAGGAGGATAGGTTGTGAAGGCATGGAAGAAAAGCATTCTTTCTCAATGAATTTTTGGCATTTATCACAGGACCTTGCAAATTTATATGAATCGCAGAATATCAAATACTAGTAGTAACCATTTCTTATGATCTTAAAAGCATTAGCCTTAGCAAAAAGATGGCCACCGATGTGAATGACAGAAGTTGATGATCCATGGATTTCATGTAACAATTTATGTGCTTCATCATCATTTACACATCAAAATAACAAACCATCAACAGACCTCTTAAACAAAAAGTATCCTAAAATGATATACTTGGAAGCTTCAAGGCGGAGTCTCCTTCTTTGGTAAGGATCCAAACCATATGGACACATTTCATACTGTAAATAATATACCATATTTTTATACCAAGGATGTTCAAATAGAGAAAGATTTTGATTTTCAATATAAAACAGTGTTGAAGGAGGATTATCTTGGTCGTCAAGTTCTTCACTTGGTTTAGGGTGTTGAGCTAAGTGAAGGGATAGGTCTCATCCCTTGATTTTCTTCGAAGTCATGATTGTCAAATCATGTTCCTAAATTTTGGCAAGCCAATGTGCAAGTTTTCCTGAAAGATAAGTTTGTGAAAGCAGAAACTTGACAACAAACAAAGGGACTTTTACCTACGTATGTTTGCCCAAAATAAAATGGAGAAATTTTTCTATAGCCTTGACAAGATCAAAAACATGTTTCTCAATATAAGAGTATTTGATCTCACCGTCTAATAGACTTTGACTCATGTTAGCTACGGTTTTTCATTGTTTTGGTCATCAGATTGTAAGAGGATAGCATAAATCGCTTCATCGGTGGCATTGGTATATATGATAAATTCTTTCTCAAAATATGGTTTCACCAGAACTAGTGCAGAGTTGATTGATTTCTTAATCCTACGGAAATCATTCTCAACTTCATCTGTCCAAGAAAAAGAATGATCCTACTTCAGAATATTATGGATTGGTTTAACCATGACAGCGAAATCAGGAACAAATCTACGGAAAAAATTAATAATGTCCATGAAAGATTGAACTTCTTTCTTGGAGATGGGGGCAGGGAGGTTTAGAATGGAAATAATCCTCTTGGGATCTATACTTATCCCTCAATCAGAAATAATGTGACCGAGGAGCTTGCCCGTCATGACACTGAAAATAGATTTGGAAGGATTTAAAGAAATGCCAAATTTTCTGCAGCGCATGAGAAATTTTCTAAGATGAACAAAATGATCCAACTGTTTTTTAGAATAAACATTCAAATCATCAAGATAAACTTGGATAATATTACCTATTAGATCGTCAAAATCTATCTGCATAGTTCTTTGAAAGGTGGCACCTTCATTAGATAATCCAAAAGGCATGTGTTCATAGGAGAATGTGCCCCAGCGTGTGGTAAATGTGGTTTTCTACCTATCAGTTCTTTTTACCTTGATTTGATTATACCCATAAAAACCGTCAAGTAAGGACATCATTTGAAACCTTGTAACCTGTTGTAAAATCATTTCCATATTAGGAATCAAAAAATGGTCTTTGACACTTGCTATATTCAATGCGTGAAAATTGACACATAATCTGATCTGGCCAGTAGTTTTCCAAACAGGGACCAAATTTGAAACCTGGTTGAAATACTTAACTAGAAATATTATATTAACCTTCAACAATTTTTCCAATTCTTTTCTAATAGTGGATTCAAGTGCAGGGTTAATAGGTATTTGTCTTTTCCTAACTGGTTTCACCCCTTCCTTGATAGGAATGGCATGATGTATGAGAGAAGTATAAAAACCACGAAGATCCTCATATGACTGGGAAAAAACATCTTGAAATTCACGGAGTAATTCTGTGAATTTTTCTTTCTCTTCATCAAAACATTGGGCACCTAATTTAATGATCTTTGGAGATTCATATTTCCCAATATTCAAGGAAATGGTATCACCAACTTTCCTTTCTGACTCCTCTTCCTTATGTGTTTCTTTGTTTCCTACATCACTTGATGAAAATGAACTGTCGAGAGGAGTCAAGCCCTTAGGAAATTTATCATCTTCAATAGAGATGATTTCTTTGGGATTAAACAGTTCATTTTGTATGAAAGAGAAAATGTCTTTGTCACTCAGGAAAACCTGCCATGATTCTATGCTATCAGGGATGTGAGGACAATATAGAGATTGAAATGTACAATCATGTCTTTGAGGTAAAATATGTCTGGTAGGGGATGCTGCAAAAACAGCTAACCTATCAGCCATTAAATTAAGTTCCCTCTTAACATGAGTGATGTTAAATGATAACATATTTGAAATCAACATTCAAACAACTTGAGTATAACGTTTAAGTAACTTATTTCTTGGTGAATAAATATTATGTACAAGATTCACAACAAGTTCAGAATCACCAAAAATTGAAAGTTTGTCCACAACCAAGGTTATATGCATTTTCGATGCCTAACAATAAGGCCTCAAACTCGGTGACATTGTTTGTGCAAGCAAATTCCAACCTATAAGAGAAATTGTGGATTTTACCTATAGGATAATATAGAATGATGTCAGCTACATTACCTTCGTTTGAACATGAACCATAGAAATGCATGTGCCACATTCCATCATCAAAATCAAATGGTTCAAGCATAGTGTCACCCTCATCAACAAATATAGAGTACACTCCCAAATCTTCTTCAAGATAATTTACATTAGGTTGGGGAACACTCTCTATATACGGTGAAATCCTTCCTTCCATGAGGACTATATTGTTCTTTTTGTTATGAGGGATGGACAAATGTGTACATCAAGTGAAATGTATCCACCAGTTAAGTCTTTCCAATCTCTTCCTAAAATAATTGAATAGTTACTCACCGACATATCAATTACTTAGATGTTGAGGGTTGTTCTTATCTCTGGATGTGTGCACAAAACTAAGGTTACATCCTTGATTTCACCTATAGTTGATTGTTGCAAACTGTTATAAGAGAGAATGCTTATATAATTTGTGTTAGTGCAAGATCAGCCAAGCTCTTCCATGATAATTTTAGACATCACACTTGAACCAGACCCACCATCAATCAGGAAAAAATGAGATATTTTATCCATGATTTTTACTGAGATATAGAAAGGGAGTTTTTTACAAAGTTCCTAAAATTATTTACACCTATCTTATTTACAGTTGAGTCCTCTTCCTTTGACTCTTCAAATAGATTGGAAATGGTACAAATCTTACCTTCCATAAAGTTTTTAAGATGCTTATGTTGTTCTGGGATGACAACCATGTCCAAAAGAGTAGCATCAACTTTGATATTAGCCAATTGAATAAGGATATTATACTTAGACAAGGTAAGAGAAGACAATCCTTGATTATCCAAAGTTATGACATCTTGTGTATCAGCACTTTGAGAATATGAGCTTGGGGTGGAAGAAGTGCAGGGAAGGTCATATTTTCCCTTGGCAGTGTAAGATTTATTCCTGGTATTAATTACCATAACATCTTCTGGTTCAACCCAATATAAAAAAGCGATCGTGGTATTGGGCCTTTTTCCAAAGATCTTATTCCTAGCATTTCTCTTAACTTTGCAAGTACTCTCCTCATGATTTTATTCACAGAAGTTACACCAACTGCGAGCAATTATATCCTTTGGCTGAAAAGTGTTTTCATTAGTATTCCTAAAAGGATCTAAGGAAGAAGAAGAAGCCCCAAGGGAAGAGGAAGAGGAGTTTCCTTTTCTCTCGTAGGCTATCATCATATTATTCATATCTTGCATGAATTGTAGGAGGGAAAACATGTATGTTTGCTTGACCAAGTCTCCCTTAGGGAGACCTATTATTTCGAGTTGCTCTTCATATTCTAGGCAAGCATGAAGGGTGGAACCGATATTTTCAATATCCTTCTCTTCAAGTCTATGGTGATAAGGAGAAGGTAATGCATTATAATAATGCATGAAAGCAATTTGATTTTGAGGAAGGATTAGTTCAAGGATTTGATTATATAATTTGGTGAAGTGCAGGTTAAAATATTTAATAGTTTCACCATCCTTATAGGAAATATTATTGCATTACCTTCACTGCTCAATTGGAATATTGGGTTGTCCATAAGTGGATTTGAACCAATAAACCAATTCTTCCCAAGTGGAAAGGATTTTGGGAGGGAGCTCAAAAAAAATTGTTGCAGATTTCCCTTCCAGAGAATTGAAAAATAAACGCATGCAAGTGTCATTATCGTTAGCCCCTATGTTATGAAAAGCATTAGAAGATGCTACCAGTTGTTAATTTGTAGTAACGGTACCATTTCCCAAGAACCTAGGTAAATTATCATTGAATTTTGGTAATGGGTGAGTGGCTGGTGCGAGATTCAAGGGAAAAGATATGTGCCATGGGGTGGTTGTAGCATCTTCCTCAAATTGGAAAAGTCTATATTTATTTATGACTTTATCAGGATTGGTAGTGGATTGAATAAGGACTTGATGACTATATATACTACCAATTACTGATGAAGTAGAAGGTTGTAAGGAGGAGGCACCCACTACCACTACTTGCAGATGTCATGTTGAAAGTGATAGGTATGGGTGATAAAGATGAATTGTCAGAATCAGATAAGGTTTGCATAAGAGGACTTTGTTGTGTTGATAAGACAATTTTCCTCCTTCCTATTTCAAAAATAGGGGTAGCTTCAGGAGACAACCCTCTTCTCCTTCGAGAAATGCGAGGATTAAAGGACATGAAATAAAATACCGAAGAGGTAGGAAAATGGAGGTTACTATTTATTTATGGGTTTCCTTTTCCTGGCTTCCTAGAATCCACATATGTTTATGTCCCTTTCAATTATTTCCCAATAGCGTTCAAGTTCAGCATGAGTACTAGCAATTTCTAAAATAGTGTTGAATAAAGTCAATGAAATGTTGGTTTGATCATCAAGATCGTTTCCAATATTGGGTTGTCTCATAACAGGTATTGTCATGGAAAAAACCAGTCAAAGAGTAATCAAACAAAAGAAAAAAATGAAATACAATCGTGATACAATCAACCAGATATATATGGAAGATATCCCTAGTATGGTTGCCAAATAAATGTTGAGGAAAAGGTATGAGGAACCTTACTCAAGCATTTTCAGTTCTTGTTGGGCTAAGTCAAGATAGTTGGGAATGTTACCCGGGGTTTATAGCCTTAAAATAAAAATAAAACAATCACTTAATCCACAGGTATTAAGTACAAGGGACCAAGGCTGGTTTTATATATATTATATGTAATTGTGCAAAAGAAATGAAATAAGCAAGAAATTACATAATTGTGTACATGGATGAGAGACAAGGATAAAAGCGAAATATGAACCAAATCATCAAAATACACATGCGAGACTGAAATCAGAAATTTGATTATTATATTGATTTCATTTTGAGATACAAAGTTGAATTCTCTTTACAAACCCATGTGAGGATAGGGACCAAAGTCATATTTAGAAGCCTCTAATGGGAACCATACAAAAAGACTCCGACAACAAAATAAAACTGAAGCTAAAGATCTGGATTAGCTTGACAGAAAATTTTGTCACTTGACTCTGGAAAATATTCTTTATCAGTGATTAAATTTAATCCATAAACAAACAAGAACACACAGACTTCCAAATATAAATAAAGCACCTTTAAAGTCAAGCTGCTAGAAAATATGATTCAATTTTGAATCATGTTTCCTTCAATAAGACCTTGTTGTCATCAAGATGGTTAAGCCTTCTAGTAAACTCAGAATGAATGAAGAATGGAAGTATCTCACAAGTATAGAACTAACCTTATAGAAAAATTTCCCCTTCTCTTCTCTCTTCCCTCGTCTCTTCATTCCATTGAGATTTTATTTTTTCTCAATAAGTTATGGTAGTTCAACTACCTTACTTTTGTTAAGTTTAATTATCTTAACTAATTTGTTGAGACAAACAATTAATAATATAAAAATAAGGGTCTATTTACATAATAACTAAATAGGTAGGACCCCTTGTCACTCCAACTTTCATTTCTTTAATAATCATCAAAACATGAAGTATAATACCCCAAATATTTAATTCAAATATTTGCCTTGTAACTGTCATCCTCATATTAATAATCAAATATTTTAATATCAACAAAATAGAACATGACTATATCCAAAAATAGCATTATATCCATGATGTCCAAAACTCTGTCTAAATATGTATTTGTTGTCCAAAATATTGTCATATCAAATAAAAATACTATCCTCAAAAGAAAATAGCATTAATAGGATTAAAAACCATATTTGTTGTGAGAAGCATTTTGTCTCTTTCCATTGCTTCTTTCTCTTGATCCCTTTTATGATTTATCCTGTGCAACAGCCTTCAACTGATGAGAACCTTGTGGGTGGATTTCACTGATGACATGGGAACAATCATCTTTGAGGTGGAGGTGAGAGGATACTAATTCGGAGGAGTTTGTAGAAGACTTGGAGGGATTAGCCACCTCTTTTCCTTTTTCTAATTTTGACTCAGGGATGACAAATTTTAATCTTTTCTTGCATGAGAGGACTGTACTGGCAAGAAAACACAATCATCTTGGGCATTTAGGTTGATTGGTGATGGAGGAGGGGGTAATAGCAATGACACAGTAGGACAACCATGGTGATGAGCTACAAGCTGATGAACAATTTCTTGCCAACCATAATTGGCAGGTGGTTCTTGTTAGGATATTTAGACACTTAGGAGTTAGTTAATATCTACTTGGTCTAATGTGTCATTAGGTAAAAGTGTGTTTCTTTAGTATGCATTAGTATGAATTTGTAGTTAGGAAATCCGACGATCACGATATGTTCCCGACATAGAGTGATACGACGGTTCATATTCTCCTCGATATTAACGGCCATTGATCCATGGATTAACACCTGATTGGTCCATGATCTCTATTTAAAGAGCATGGAGGGTCATTTTTCGATGATTGATTGTGAGAAACTCTCTTATAAAATATCTCTGTAATCTTTTTATTTTGCATTAACAAACTGCTCCAAGTGGTCGCGTTGGCTAGGTTTGTGGATGTTTCCTCGTAGGGATTTTACCACATCAAAACATCAGTGTGGTGATCTTTGATCTAGTTGTGTGTGTTTACTGAAGGTGTTCATCCTCTGTTGGAATACCTGTGTTGTCAAACATGGTATCAGATCCTGTTTGAAGACCCACTCATGTTATATATTGAGATTGTGAAGTCGAGTTGTCTCATATCCATTTTCTGTCATTTCTGTACATTTCTGGGCTGAGAGGATTGTTCCATTGCATCCGAAGTGCTATTTTTAGTCAGGAACACTTTTCGTTTCACTTGAAAAGGTTTTTGTTTGCCCAAGATATGGCCATTTCATTCAGATCCGGAGGTATAAAGCCTGAATACTCATTTATTAAATTTTTGCAGAGTATTATTTTTCTTTTATTTCGGTTTTATATTATTTATTTTTGGGTTGCTACTCTTTTAGATCTGTTTATGCTCTATGCCCTGCACCCTGTGGGATCTCGACAAATCATAAAAAGATAGGAAAAGGTGCATCTTCCAAGTAAGCTAATCGAGATCTAACCCTTGTTGTCATCGAGAAGCGAATTTTTTTTATTGTGTGAAAAGAGTTTTTTTTTAGCACTTTTTGAGCACGCTCTCCAAGGTCGTCTTCAACAACAACAACAACCCCAATCCTCTTGCTAAACAATACAATATTTTTTTTTAAACCGTTTGGTTAAAAAAATTCTTATTAAGTAAGAGGTCTTGAGTTCAAGTCTCTCTTTTTATTACTTTTTTTTTGAAAAAGTTCATGCTAAAATTGTAAAGTGTATTTCACTTCAAGTATAAAAGTGAATCACTATAAGTAGCTTTAATATTTGATTTTAGAGTTATTTATTTTTCATGCATCTTTTCTTTTATAAAGTAACTTCATTGTAAAAATGATCCCCACTTCTCTTTATAAAAGTGGGTGACTTCATAAAGCAACTTACACTACCACGTGGTCCTTTGGTTACCATTTATGCATTTTTTTAAAAGGGCATAACTCTCACATCTGAACTCTGTTGCCAGTGCCATTTTTTTTTTAAATTGCCTAACTTTTCAAGATCTTTCCATCGAGATCATTAGTTTCAGTTTTTAAATCCATATTATCTGCATATTTAATATGGATTCTACAAGTAATATATTGCTTACCAGCACCAACTACTTCCAATGGAAATCTCATATGGAGGATTTATTAAGAAGTAAAGGCTTGTACCGGATTACCTTAGGAAAGGAAACAACACCCACTTATGTTGATAATAAAGTCAAATGGGATAATAGGAATGACGAAGAACATGGATTAATCAAATAGTTCATCTCTCTTGATTTAAGGTTCCACCTTCAATCAATTGATCAACCCAAAGAATCTTGGGAAAAGATTGAATCTGTGTTTGGTAAACACAATATTATTCGAGCACAACAGTTAGAAAATCAAGTTTGACTTTAAGTCCAAATTATTTTTCTTGCATTGAAGACCTTCTATCTAAGTTTAAAACACTCAAAATTTTATGTGAAGAATGTAAGATAAGGATAGAAGAAGATCGTTGCATCTATCTTATTATTTTTAAGCTAGGTAGTGAATATTTTGTGTTTGTCTCTACCTTTTATGTCATGCAAGAGGCTCTAGGGACAACTTATAAAAAACCCAATCTTGAGAAATTTTGTGATGCTTTGATTAGAGAGAAAGATAAGCTTGTACAACTTGGAGTGATCAACACTGCAGGTACCTCCAACAAAGCCTTAGTCATCCATCAGAAATACAAACCCAAGAATCTCAAGAAGCAACATCCTCGCCACAATAAAAAGAAATATAAGGGTCCCAAACCTACTCAGACAGCTTCTGCTCCTAATGGTGACAAAGGAGAAAAATATAAAAGTAAGAAGACTGACAGACATTGCAAATTTTGTGATAAAGATGGTCATGATGAGTCCAAATGTTTCAAGAAGATGGCATCTTTAGAATCAACGATGAAGAAGCACAACATCAGTATTGATTCTACTTATTCTTCTTCTTCTCATGGACATGCACTTTCTACTTCTGGTTTCTCCTTCAATACAACTTCTACTTCTTCTTTCGATGAGTGGCTTATTGATTCTGGAGAATCTTATCATATGGCTAAGGATAGAGACATATTTTCTTCTCTAAATGAATGTAACTCCAAGAAAATATTTGTTGGTGATGATAGATCTCTTAGTGTTGAAGGATCGGGAACAGTTCAAGTAGAAAACGGTCATTTCAATGATTTATTATGTGTTCCAAGTCTTTCTTGTAACCTTCTATCAGTATATCAAATCACTCATTCAAGTGAAGGTAAAATCGTAGAGTTTTCACCTCACCAAGTTGTAATCAAGGATCTAAAAGATCATAAGCATGTTCTTGCAACTGAAATTGTTGATGATATTACCAGGTTGTACAAGTTTGACAACTTTGGTTCATCATCATTTTCATCAGTTTTTGTTGCTCATAACGATGACTTGAGAAAACTTTGGCATGAGCAGTTTGGTCATCTAAACTATCACTCATTGCAACAACTATGTAATCAACAGATGGTGATTGGTCTTCCTCTTGTTTCATGCAGAGATGGTGTTTGTGTCGGTTGTGTTCTTGGAAAACATCATCGGGACAGTTTTGACAAATGTTCCTCTTGGCACACCTCGGGCCCTTTCATCTTTTTCTAGTGATTTGTGTGGTCCACTTTCTTCTCCTTGTTTTTCTGGGTGCAAGTATTTCTTAACTTTCATTGATGACTTTTCCAGATGTACTTGGGTTTACTTCTTAAAACTTAAGAGTGAATTTTTTGACAAGTTTTTGGCTTACAAGGCCCTTGTAGAAAAGCAATCTGGACATCAAATTCAAAAGTTAAGAACAGATAATGGAGGCGAATATGTGAACAATAATTTTAAAATTTACTACACTACACAGGGCATCCAAATGAAACACATTGTTCCATATACACCACAACAAAATGGTGTTGTTGAGAGAAAGAATCGCACATTAAAATAAATGGCTAATTGTATGATCCAATCTAAGGGATTAAGTCTAAATTATTGGGTGGAAGCAATCAAATGTTGAAATTACATAGTAAATTGCACTGCCACAAAGGATCTTAAAAATATAACACCGGAATAAGCTTGGACTAAAATTAAACCAGATGTAAGTCACTTTTGTGTATTTGGCAGTATAGCATGGGCTCACATTCCTGATGAGAAAAGGAAAGAATTGCAGCCTAAAAGTGAGAAGTGTATATTTGTTGGTTATTCTGAAGATCTCAAAGACTGTAGACTTATTCAACCACATTGTAATGAAATTATTATTATAAGAGATGTTAAATTTGAGGAAAATCTCTTGTTCTGCGAGCCTCATTCGACGATTGTGTCTTCTTCGGTCTACGAGCCTCATTCGACGATTGTTTCTTCTTCGGTCTACAAGCCATCTTCGATATTTATGCCTTCTTCTGTTCCTATTCTAGTTTCTTCCTCAGATGATGACAGTGAGGATAAAAATCCACATCCTCCTGCTCACCTTCCTCCAGATGAGTCCTTTGAACCTGAACCAACACCAACTCCATCGCTTCCTAGATGAGTTTGTTCAACACGAGAAGCAGCTAGTGATCTTTTCGATGATCCTTCATATCAGTGTTAGACACGTTCATAGTTCCAAGGAGCCTCTTCTCTTTTGGCTCAAGTTTCAGAGACTCATGATCCAGAGACATTTGCAGAAGCTTCAGGTCATCTAGATTGGGATACAACAATGAATGAAGAATATCATTCTTTAATGGCCAACGATACTTGGGATATTGTACCTCTTCCAAAAGGAAAAAAACTTGAACGATGTAAATGGGTCTACAGAACTAAGTATGCATCAGATGGAAGTGTTGAAAGACACAAATCTTGGTTAGTTTCCAAAGGATTTTCCCAAGTTGAAGGAAATGACTATAATGAAACATTCCCCCCTGTAGCCAAAACGAATTCCATCTGCCTTGTTCTTACCCTTGATTCCTCACATAAATGGGAGGTCCATCAAATGGATGTTAAATTTGTCTTCTTGCACGGAGATTTGCAAGAAGAAATCTGCATGGAACAACCTCATGGCTATGTCCAGAATGACTCTAGCCTTGTTTTTCGCCTTAAGAAATATCTTTATGGTCTTAAGAAAGCTCCCCAAGCTTGGTATTCCAAAATGGACAACTTTCTTATTGACACTGGATTCTCTAGATTCCATTTTGATCCTAATGTCTATACTAAGAAAGTAGGAATCCATCCCATAATCCTTTTCCATTACATTGATGACCTTATCCTTACTAGTAGTGACTCAAAACTTTTAAACCGTGTGAAAACCATCCTTAAGAAGAAATTTGAAATGACAGAATTAGGTTTTTTGCACTATTTCTTTGGCCTCCAAGTTTTTCAAACCAATAAAGGAATTTTTCTTTCCCAGTATAAGTATGTTGGTGACCTTCTTCATCGGTCTCACATGGATGATTGTAAACTAGCCCCTTCTCCCTTCCATTCATGAGTCAAGCTTACTTCTACCTGTACTTCTCTCGAAGTTGATGTCACCATGTACTGTTAGTTAGTTGGTATCCTTTTATACTTGACTCATACATGTCATGACCTTTCCTTTGTTGTTGGTCTTGTTTCCCGGTATATTCAAACACTCCATGAAATCCATTGGAAATCGGATAAAAGGATACTTTGTTATGTCCATGGTACAATTCAGTTCGGGATACATTACAGTTCAGGGGGGACTCCTTTTTTGGTTGGTTTCACTGATTCAGATTGGGTCGGTGACCCTAATGATCGGAAGTTTACTGCAGGTTATGTTTTTAGCCTTGGTTCAGGACCTGTCACTTAGGCCTGTAACAAAACAACATGCTATTGCACTTTCTTCATCAAAAGCAGAGTACCGAGCAACAGTAAATGCAAGTCAGGAATCCTAGTGGCTTTGACAGATCCTTTCATAGTTTGGATTCCAGCAGAAGCATTTGACCAGCCTTTGGTGTGACAAATAGAGTTCCATCAAGATTTCCAAAGACCTAGTTCAACATCTACGCAGGAAGCACATCGAGCTACACATGCACTTCATCAGAAATCTCATTCATGATCAAGTTATTGAAGTGTTATTTTTCCCTACAGAAGATCAAATTGTAGACATTTTCACAAAGTCTCTTACTGAAGTGAATTTTTCCAAACTTCGATCTATGTTAGGAGTTCAGGAAGTTTTCATTAAGGGGGGATAGGCTCTAATTCCTCCTTCCTTCTCCTATTGTGTCACTATTTTAAATCCGTCAATCCTATCCCAATTTTTTCTTAAGGGGGGGTGTTAGGATATCTAGACACTTAGGAGTTAGTTAATAAGTTAGTTAAGATCTACTTGGTCTAATGTGTCGTTAGGTAAAAGTGTGTTTCTTTAGTATGCATTTGTAGTTAGTAAATTTGATGGTCACGATATGTTCCCGATATAGAGTGATCTGATGTTTCATATTCTCCTTGATCTTAACGGCCATTGATCTGTGGTTTGACACCCGATTGGTCCATGATCTCTATTTAAATATCATGGAGGGTCATTTGTCGATGATTGATTGTGAGAAAATCTCTTGTAAAATATCTCTGTAATATTTTTATTTTGCATTAATAAACTGCTCCAAGTGGTCGCATTGGTTGGGGTTTTGGATGTTTCCCCATAAGGGATTTACCACATCAAAAAATCGGTGTGTTGATCTTTGATCTGGTTGTGTGAGTGGTTACTAAAGTTGTTCATCCTCTATTGGAATACCTGTGTTGTCGAACAGTTCCGGCTACATAGACACATGAGGGGGAACATGAATACCAGAGAAATTTTGGCATGGATGGAAAGGAGGCCTCTCAGGTACAGGTTGTAGAATTCCATGGCCAACTAGATTAAAAAACCCAGCTTGGAAAAGTTGATTTAGTTATTACAGATCGACTTCAAAATGTATCGAAAATCGTGGCCTTCTATGGACTCTATGCCAACTATTTCCTCTACCTCTGTTTTCACCTCTTCCATTGTTGCCTCTGCTAAAGAAACTCATCCTGAAGGAATATTCCAATCATGTTATGAAAAAGTATTAAAAATCCATGCATCAACACCCTACCTAAATAAAATAAAAAATTTGTCTCTATCATTCACAACAAAAGCACATGCAATCTATCCATATATCATACTTTTAAACTCAATAATCAATTTCCATTTGAATAGGGAGTTATAGGACTATTAGGAAGATGGGGGGATTTGTAATGAGGGAAAAATGAAAGCATGGACAGGAAGTGACCAACGGATATTGTTCAATCAAATGCAGAGGTAACTTCTTTACAAAAACAAAACATGTATCCATATCCAAACCTCCAACACCAGTCATCATCTAGTCCCTTTCCATTCCTATTAATCCTTTCTCTTCTTTTTTTTAATGAAATTCATAATAATAGAACAAGGGATGTTTTAAATGTATTTTGGAATGATGTGGGCATATAATGAGTGGAAAGTGAGATAATGAATGGGAATGAGTCAATTATTGTTCTGTTACATGAAATAATATTTATTGAAAATCGACATTTCCCTCATTTGCCAAAAAACATTCTTTGTTAATAATTCAAATCCAAGACACAATTGTTTTTATAGTTCTCAATATAAAACCCAATGAAAATCTCAGGACTGTCAAACTTTACAATTTTCATTTCCCCTTTTTCTTTTCTTTTTTTATAGATATATATATATATATATATATCCATTAGCAAAACATTGTGTAAGAGACTTTTTAAAAAGTCATTTGAAACCATATTTACTCAAGATAGCATGGGAGGTTGATGAAACAAACATAAATCCATCGACCTTAAAATATACAAAACTTATATAAAAACCCCAATACTTGCTGCATAAATGGACTGGGTTTGAAACCCCATTGTGGAGCTAGCTAGTGCATGTTTTCCAGAAACCCTATAACTTCAAAATTGACATTACCCTCACAGATAAATAGAAAATGAGCCAAGACCTCATAGATATAACCAATATTTTCCATTGTTGATTCAACACCAAACAAGTATCAAAACCCGAGTTCGAATTCACTAACTTCCATATATCGGATACAAAACGAGGTCTGGGAAAACATAAGGGTGAAATATTAATAAGGGGTTTGCAAAACAAAACAACCATTTCTTTCCACAACGAACTTTCCACAGACCTCCCATGGTGGCCGCAAGGAAAATATGCATGTATCACATATATTCACAAACAACGAAATGATAATTCGGAAGAGATGCAAGTCTTCCAAGGACTGGGTAAAGGGTATGGCATTATGCAATAATCACCAAAACCCAATTGTTCTTTTATTTCAAAGAGAAAACCCTTCTAATTTTAATTACCATAGATGAGTGAAACTGAAAGTATTTTCCATAATTATTTTCCAACAGTCATAACAAAATAAGTAGCATTCATTATGGGCACAACACAACCACATATTCCAAATAGAATGGAATGTCGAACAACATTCCTAGCTTGAAACGTTTAAATGCCAACAGGAAGAAACCCCATTTAAATGTAATTTTCACAGCCATAATACCCACATACATCCATTATAATATTCAGAAAGAAAACACACTATGTAATAAAATCTAAGAGCCAACATCAAGATTTTATTCATAGTAGAGCTACAGTTCATGAATGGAGAGGTAAGATCCAACATACATGTAAGGAGAATGTTAGAAAGCCAACAAGCACCTCTATTCTTTCAAAGGTCGATCAAAACATAGGCAACACTAGCCAAAGAAACCAACATAAGTGAAAACAAAGTGAAGGTGGAGACCTCGCGGTAGGGTAAGAATGGCGTGCAATAATTGCACGTCATTTCCCACATTAATTGTCACCCAACATAGCTAAGTATGGAGCTCACCCAAACCACCATAACATTTTCACAAAACAAATAATTAATCATATGTATTGAATTCGCCACCGAACATATTACTTCCATTTTCCAAATTGAATCGACCTCCTATAACCATTCTTTAGCACCAAAACAATCATATCTCGCATTCCTTGCTATTGAAGTATTATAATTGCACACAACATAACTATTTTTCGTAACATATACAAGTATTACATAAGTGAAATACACCATAACTTGTGATGTGGCTCGTGCTTGAAGTTAGAACAACATGCCAAAATATATGTGTAGCAAAAATAAACCAAGATGATTATTAATACAAACACTTTCCCCCTTTCTTTCTTTATTTTTTAAAATTAAATTGCCAACACACTCATCATCCATCCATTTCACATGGAAAACGGATTGAATTTATGTGTTTATTCTCAAATTGTAGAATCCTTTTTTGCAAGGTAGTCATGAGCGCAAATCAAAGAAGCATATTTCATCATTATTAATCATAAGGGTGTCCCATCTATTTAGTTTATTATATGTGTGTGTGTGTGTGTGTGTGTGTGTGTGTGTGTGTGTGTAATAAGGCATTGCAACCCATTTGCAGGCAAGGATTCCATGTTGTGCTTTTGGGCATCAACAATCCTCTTGTAAATAGGTGGGAGGAATTCAAGACCCTACTCATTTCCCAACTCTACCCTATTGGGTATGTAGAGGACCAATGGATCCAATGGCACTACTTCAGCCAGAGGCATGGGCATAGTGTACAATATTACACCACTGAGTTCAAAAACATGGCCATCATGATAGGTATCTCTCCCAAGAACCCAGATGTACTCCTCAAGTATGTGGGGGTTTACATAAACATATACGAAAGCAGATGATGTTCTTTGAGCCAAGGATAATGGATGAGGCGTGTGTACAAGAAAAGTTCTTGGAAAACATAGGCCAAAAGAAAGGGAAATAAAGCGTTTCTAAGTAGAAAGATTACCAAGAAGATACCAAGGAAGGGAAGAAGAAGTGGAAAGGGAGAAAATATAATACTATAATATCCACTACAAATCAATGAAAACATCCAAACAACCATTGAAATCATTGCAACATTGATGGACACACTGAGGAAAAGTGTTGGAAACTACATCTAGAGTTGAACAAAAGGAATCACAAGAACAACGAAAAGAAAAAGAAACTTCTAGCCATATATTCAAGAAATCAGGTTGAAATTAGCTCTGATGTATGTGAAAATATTGTCGGCACATCTGTGCAAAAGGAAGTGAATATGAGTAGCCTTCATCACCAGGAAGAGAAGGAGATGGAAAAGCTTTTTCACATCAAGATTTAGGTCAAAACGACCAAGATAATTGCTTTGTTTGACTCTGGTTCACATGTTAATATCATAGTATCATATCTAGTTATCAAGCATGGATTGGAGATTCACAATAATCCTAGCTCCTATCCATTGGGTTGGATAAATAAGGATGCAAAGATCAAGGTAACAAAGCAGTGCAATATTAAATTTGTTGTAAGTGTTGATTTTATAGATGAAGTAGAATTGGACACAGTACCATTGGATGTATGAATATTAGTGTTTGGAATCCCCTACATGTGTATGAGGGATGTTATATTCATGTTGAGTTCCAACCTATTATACACCATTTTTTCGGCCTTTTCTAAGTTTCGTAAAGTGTTGCACTTCACTTTACTAAGTGTCGCACTTCACTCTTCTTGGTGACGTTGGTGTCGCAAATTCCATGGTCCATTATGCTAAGTGGCGTACCTTTTTTTTACGATAAGTGTCACCACTTCAAAACCATGCAATAATTATCCAATACATCCCCTTGAGCATCAAGAAGAAGAAGACACCTTTAAAACCTTGAAAATATGACCTTTTTCACTCATTCATGTCTATGTTTGACCATGGAATCCCCATTTACATGCAAGGGGGGAATCCATACTCTTGTTATAATGTTGGGGGGGGTGTCATAGATGCCCTGTACACCTCTCTAGGGGAGCGTTCGGGAAGATTTAGTCAAAATCATGAATCTAGGAGGAATCTTCGAGGAAGTTTAGGATGGTTCTAGGTTTTTTTTCTTTCTTGCATCAAGATATGATTCAACCCTCCTTCCATCCTATATTGGAGAAATCATAACCATGAATATAACTCAAATCCTAACCTAATCTACCTTATCCTCAACTATACTCCTAGTTTATCCTAGTGGTTATCCCTTCTTGCACCTATATAACCAGGCCATTTCAGAGTGAGAAATAGAGGGAAGAAAATCATACCAAACTTATGATCTTTTCAAAGAGTTCCAAACCTTTGTTTATGTCAATAATTTGAGTTGGATTCATGTTCAAGGGATGAACAAAGAAGCTTGGAGGATTGCAGCATCATCAGGTTGTAAACTTCTTGCTTTTCATTGAATATAAGAACTTTTCATATTTATCTTATATTGTCTTATTCATTTATTGTTTATCTGATCGCTTTGTGTAATTTATCAATAGGTAGGGTTGATATTACCTAATCATAGATAGTAGGAGGAGAAGGTTCCTTTGTTTTTGCAGGATTGACTTCACAAGGAAGTTGCTTGGTTTGGAGCTCAACTGCTAGAGAAGCGAGGAACAATTTCATAAACTAGATACACATACCTCTTATCCTTCTCTCTCAACCCTCCTGCAAGAAAATAGAATAGTTAGTTGGGAGGATGTTAATGTCCATTTGTTAGAGGTTGTCTCACTTGTAGGAAACCCAAGTGAGGGGAACTCAACCTGTCGACAGGTGGGGAATTCTCACCATAGTAAATGAGAGACTCCTTTGGGTAGAACAATATAGTTATTCTTAGGTTTCTATCCATTTGAATCCTTTGAATTTTTCTACACTTTGCTTATTTTTCCTTGGCACCCTTTTGCTCATCAAAACCCTGATTTTTTATGAGAATTTTTTTCAAATTTGAGGTTTCGAGACCTCTACAGAGAATCCATTACCCCTTGTATGCTCCCTATCTAAATACCATAGAGAATCATGGACACTATTTTCTAGGCCATTTAAGAGATTCCATCACCCCTTGGACGCCCTGTCTACCATTATGGAGGAGCATCCTCCTATAACAGACTAGTTTTTGAGCCCTGTTTTCTACTTTTTCTCATATTTTGCTCACTTTCTCTATGATTGTTTGAGGTTCTTTTTTTAGTCTCTGTGATCAGATCCAAATGGTTGGATGAGATTTATCATATCTTTTGTTAAGAGTTTTTGGTTTTTTTCTTTCTCAACCTCTTTTTAGCTTGCTTGTGTGATTGAGCTTGCCTGGTCTTTTAGCCCAGAAACTCCTAGTTTGTTTATGACTGTGCTTGACTGAGAAGTTGACATTATCAGTCATTTTCATTTCTTTATTTTAAGTTTGAATTGGTTTTTTGGTTTTGATCCCTTTCATCTTTATTGAAACATATTGCTTTCTGGATGATTAGGACCCTCTCGTCTACCACAACCTTGTTTTTGTTGCTCATGTTTTGAGGATTTTTCATCAGTGTTTGTCTTCATTCTCCTTTGCATATTTGAGTCCGTGATTGAACAAGTTGTCTCACACTTTGTGTCTTTCAGATCTCATATTTTTGAGTGAAATTTGTTTAATTACTTTTTTTCCTCACATTTCTTTGTGTCGAACACAGATCTCTTTATTTTCTCTTGAAAGTTAAGAAGTGAAAAAGTATGCATATATCCTTACATACATTATCAAACTAAGAAGTTTTTTTTTTGCATTCCTTAGGAACTTTTTTTGGTGCACGTTTGGAAAAAGAGCTAGTTTTGCATGTGCATTTTAGTTTTCGGAAACATTTGCTTGGCAGTTTGGCATCATATTGATCCCTGAAATTGAAAGTTACACAGTTTTGAGTTCTTGCTTGTGTTAAGAAGAAAATAACTCTTCTCCTTCCCATACACATAATGCATCAAAAAGAATAGACGGCATCCCATTCTTTTGCATCCTATTGGAGTCAAGTATCTCACACATCATCAATTTCATCTCCATGAACCCTTTGAGTAAAAATCCATTAAAATCAATCACGCTCTAATAAAATCAACTAGAACATTTTTTGGTTTTAGCACACCAATAGTAGCACAGGATTGGGGTCTTTGGACTGGGTGAGGTAAGTAAATCGTCCAAGACTACTAAATAGACTATAGAACACTAGTGAGTGTACAAGTCCAACTTTCATATAAGCATAGTTTGGAACCCCCTCCCTCATAGGGGATAAACACAAGATCGCGTGCGGAAGAGCGGCAGAGATCACCCCTCCAAAGCTTGACCAATCATAATGAAACGAGCATATATTGGGATTTTTCTTGAGAAACTGTTGGTTTCATTTGGTCTCAGTGCTTCGTGAATCTTGAATCCATTCGGGGTCCTCAGGAGTCTTACCGATCCACTTATCTTCAGTTCTCTTGAAGAGATTTGGACTTTGATATCTTGCCCATACGTTTGATCTCGACTGTCGATTGTACCCACCCGGAGGTTGTCTATGAGTTGGTAACCTTAGTGGCATTTTCTAGGTATCTATAGAGGTGACTATGTGGGGATTCCCATGGTACCCGAGGAAGATGTCGTATCACACTCTCATTACCCTTAGAGGGTGATCCCACGAAAGCAAGGTTTGCTAGCACTGAGAAGGTATGTTACATGGAGGTCGGGGTAACTACTTCTCATTTCTTCACTGACATATTGACATCACGTATTCAGAATATCCTTGAACCTATTTTTTCTTGGTTGATTTATTTTATTTTTCTCAAGGGTGTGTTTCTTTGACTTTCATGGTCAGCCTTAGGATCGTAGCTTTTATGGTATACAAGGTATGGAACCTGACGTTATGGAACCTCAACCCAACATTTCCTATGAAGGAATGATTGAAGATCCAACATCTGAGACAAGGATCGTAGCTCCTAGGAGTGACCATCATGTAGAAGAATCAATCACAACCTTCGTAGAAAGCATTGCATACTACATGAATCCTTTTTTTAATGATCCTCTTTTCCCACCACTCATTTATCCACCGTCCACGATATATTTCAATGTGTTTTATTCTTATAGATTACATCCAAGTTATACCATTACATCATCTTTTCGTGCAAACCCGTCATCTTTTGGTTTTCCTGAACGACTTGGAAATTTATCTTTTTCCACAACTCCTGTAGTTGATATTGTTGGTGTTTCTTCTTTACCGGAAACATCAGTAACCCAAATAATCCCAACTCAACCACTTTCACATACATTTTCCTTTTCACATGGGTCAGGTAGTATTCATGCTTCATTGTTTCTGCACATCCAGACACCAAGTCCTTTACTTGGTCATCCCATCGGGAAGATGGCCAGCAATCAATTCATTTGTACAACTAGGATTGCACAAGTTATTCATCCTATATCTTGACCATCGCAGATTAGTACACCATACATTGGAGGTAAATCTTCAATGGGAGGCCAACCTTCAGCTGCAGGGAAACTTTTTACTAGGGGGGGAACCTACACGGTTGAAATATCAACCTTCTTGGGGGCACTTCGCTCCTGCTAGTCCTTTTATCCCTACTACCACTGGCCTTTATCCTAGACATCCATTTCCAAGAACTTCTAAACCTTTGTGGGGTTAACCCAACCCGATGGGCATTCTTCCGCAAGAAAAAAATCCTTTTCAATACTTAAACCCCATGTTTCCAACGAAATAGTCCCTTCAACCTCAATACATGGGGGGCCATAAGGTCAATATCAGTACATAGGAGGTCCATATGTTATTTTCCATCACATGGGTGGAAAACAAGGAAAATCACTTTATATGAGCGGACAATCAAGATAACCCCCTTACATGGGTGGACAACCCAGGTAGCCACCATATATGGGAGGACCATCTAGATTTGTGATCTTGTTGCAACCTGGATACGGTCCTACGGGTGTTCCCATGCCATATGATTACCACCAATATCCATGGGAAAACTGACAACTTCCATTCTTGGCTACATTATATCTTCCATATATGTTGCGTTTGACCAACGATAACATCCACCATGCTCCGTTTTGGCCCGCTATCCCTGCCAAATTGCCATTCGACATCACGAAATTCGATGGAAAACCTGGGGAACATCCTAATAATCATGCTATGACTTTCCATTTATGGTATTCTTCCAACTCTTTGATGGATGATTCCATCCATCTTAGGCCTTTTCATAGAACACTTACATGTGCCGCAACGAAATGGTATATTGAGCTAACGTGTAACTCCTTTGTCGAATTTAATTCTCTTTCCATGGTTTTTCTAATGCATTTTTAGTTACCTATATGGTATGAGACCATCACAGATATTTTTACCTCACTCTGGCAATCCTCTTCCGCCCACATATCCGATGATATTCATGAGTGGAGACAACGGAGACAGTTGATTAAAGCTCCCATCCTAGACCGACTCCTCACGGATTGGTTTACAAAGTCTCTCTTTCCTCCCATCACATGTGATGTTGCAATGGGAAATGGTATTATTGAGGAGAAGGTTATTATCCATGCGCAATATTTAGACTTGGTCTATTCCCAGTCCGGCAAACTTTACGATTTGATCCCTAACGCTCCTCATTCGTCGAATGATCCGACAAGCTCTGGAACCAAGTTCAATTTCAGGCACTAAAACTACTTTCACTCTTGCTCAAACCTCCCAGGTGAATGTAGTCCAATAATCTTCATCTCAGCAAACAAGAGGTAAGAATAAAAACAATGGTAAATCCAATAAATATTCTAACCAGCAGGATAATCCAAAGACTGTTGATACTCAACCGACTAAGAAACCTAAGATTCCTTGTATGATTTGTGAGAAATACCATTACATGAAATATTTCCCCCATCGTGAGGTAGTCGCTAAATTTATGAAGGGTACCTCCCAACCAGTTTAGCAACAAAATATGGTTGCGCAAAATCTTTCCCCTCCGTGTAACATTGAGTTCCGCTTAGCACATTTTACACTGACTTATTCTTTGAGGACACTTGCGAGCAAGTGATCCAGTTATGGTACATTATGATTTTGTTGATTATGAGTTATATTATGATGTCATTGTGATTATATGTTAATTTCTAGATCTATATATATTAACAGGTATTATTGACGATTTCTCCTGAGTGTGTAGGATACATGACAGGTTGTGGATTTCGATGGCATCAATGAACTTCCTAGGACTCTGAATTGAGTCAAGGAGTGGATTTGTATTTCATTTGATTACTTTATTTATATGCATGTGATATATGATTGATTCCAATATGGATTTATGTATATGGATAATTGAGATTGTCTTTGTCAGTGGATGCAGGCTTGGTGACGCTAGCTAATTCGAATCATGTATGGAGTAAAGGGGTCATGCACAGAAAACCAAACAAATGAGGGAGAGGTGTGGTAGCATCCCTGTCACATCCTACTAGCACTCCCATCATGACCTGAACTGTAGGTTAACAATTCCCTAGTTTGATAGGTCTACCATGTCATGAGTGTAGATTGAGACAGTCGCTCACGCGGAATTCTAAGGGGCACGCAATAAGGAGGAATCCTTATTCCTTAGACAACCCTTAGTATCTCACAAGGTCGACCAATTGGAGTGTTGACTCCAAGCTTCGGACAAACTTCCAAACTAGTCAAAGGCAAGTGGCACCCTTGGAGCATAGAGGTGCGTCTTGAAGGGCACGTCGCATAATTTAATTGTGAGTCAATAAAATCTAGATGGCCTAGAAAACATAATAAAAATGTTTAGACCTTTTTAGATCAAATTATTTAATTAATTATTAAATTACAAACTAAGAAATCTAACAAGAATCTAAGTCTAAGATGTTTGACTAAATTAAACCATAAAAAACATAGTTACCAACTTA
>SNQJ01S0057212.1:43614-54075 GCA_010110895.2 Picea sitchensis
TATTCATTACAGGTACAAAGTTATGATTATTTCAAGTTAGGGTTGTTGACTAATCCAAAACTAGTCTTGTGAGACTAAAGAAATGTTTGATGAAAATGCTAGTCTCTTGTTGTTAAAGTTAAGGAAGGTTTGTAGGTATGTGACCATATACACCAGGTCTATTACAAAGTTACAAATCATATTTGGATGATGAAATTGATGAGGGGTTTTGGTTGAGGTACAAGTTGGGTACATGGTTGAGACAAGTAGTTGATGAGTTAACACATACATAAGGTGTATAGTTGATGATGTTGGTACATATTGATGAGTCATAGTTGATGAGTACTTGAAACATGGTTGGTACATACTTGTTACATGGTTGGTTTCACTTGTTTATGGTACAGGTTGATTACAGATTGTTTGGTACAGGTTGGTGCATGGTTGATGCACTTGTTTATGGTACATGTTGATTACAGGTTGAGGTACATGTTGGTGCATGGTTCAGGTTTATTGGTACATGTTTACATCGATATATCTCATAGTGATAGTGTGATAGTGGTTCCATCATTCTACTTCTACTTCAGGGCAGTTGGACAGGGCAAGGATAGGTGGTTGTAGCCAGCTTCTAGTTGTAGCCGGAGAACATAGGGGGTTGTAGCCTCCTTCTGGTTGTAGCCAGAGAATTGGGGAGTTGGAGCTTCCCTCAGGTTGTAGCCTAAGAAACTAGGGGGTGGGATCCTCCTTCCAATTGCAACTGGAAAACAAAGGAATTTGGTGCTTCCAATGAATGTAATTCTTCAAGACATATAAGATAAAGCATGTTGTGGTTTTCTCCCGATTTGAGTTTCCATGTAAAACACTGGTGTACTGTGTATGTGTGTGATTGCTCATTTATTATTGCTCGTTATTGGATAATAATTCTACATTGATATAACACTTGTATTATTTGGAGAAAAAGGATTATAATTACACTATCACTGATTCACCCCCCCTCTCAGTAATCCAACACTCATATCTGAAATATATATTAACGAAAACTGATAAGGATAGTAAATTCAAAACAATGATTCTATATGAAATTCAATCTAACAATCATTCACGCTAAATAGACATCGTTCGACAATCATTAAAATTATATACATTTGATTACAAGAAAGTTGTGTCAATTCCAAATCATTCACTCTAACCATATTCAATACACGAATAATGTTCTATTACATAATAAAATAACTGAAACACTAATTATCATCTGAAAATATTTTAATGAATTACAAAAAGAATTACTATGACCGAATGATCAATATCGAACTTGGTGATGATATTGTCGATGTCGAAACTAGTAGGAAAAATGATGGTAGTTGATCTTGATCTTCAACTATAATTTTACACGTCTTTCAGTTAGATAATCAATGACTTCACCAATACCTTCCAATCAATGCAAGGGGTACTCTTCTTCCCCCTTATCCCCCTGAGCCACAAAGGGGCCACACACAATAAACAAAAAATCAATAGCACCAAAACTTGCCTTGCAAGGAAGAGATTCCACTCTTTACCAAGTTTTGGAACCCAATTCTCATCAAGTAAACTAGTTCAGAAAAAAATTGACAGCATAACAATACTTTCCAAAGTGAGTTCCCTCTCTCTTTATCTCCAATTATTTTATATAAAAATTCCCAATGACACATGTCCTCATGCACAAATAATTAATTTTTAATAATTTAATTAAAGGATTATTCACCCACTACATGTGTCACACTCCCCCCAACTTTCACATGTTGATTCCCTTTTTATTTTATTTATTTAGGCATTTTCCCTCACATTCCTCAATGTGCTCCTATTTTTTCTCTTATTTGTCCCTTAGTTCCCCAAATCCCTCATTTAATTTGTGTCCCCTAACTAGATTTTAGTTTGAGTTGGAATAAGAGTCTTCTTTTAGTTAGGATTAGTGGTAGATTGACTCAAGATGCTACTCTATGTGATCCACCTATTCTCTCATGTTTTTATTTTATTTTATTTAAAAATTCTATTTATTATTTTCATGCATACATGTGCATCTACCCACTTTATTATTATTTCTCCATTTACTTAACTTACTAGTCTAATTCCCTTATTTCCTTTTTATGGTTTAATTTAGTAAAACATCTTAGACTTAGGTTCTTATTAGATTTCTTAATTTGTAATTTAATAATTAATTAAATACTCTGATCTAATAAGGTCTAAACATTTTTATTATGTTTTCTAGGACATCTAGATTTTATTGACTCACAATTTAATTACGTGATGTGCCCTTCAAGACGTACCTTCGTGCTCCAAAGGTGCCACTTGCCTTTGACTAGTTTGGAATTTTGTCCGACACTTGGAGTCGACACTTCACTTGGTTGACCTTGTGAGAGACTAAGGGTTGCCTAAGGAATAAGGATTCCTCCTTATTGAACGCCCCTTAGAATTTCTCATGAGCGATTGTCTCAGTCTACCCTCACGACATCTTGGACCTCTCGAACTAGGTAATCATTAACATCTAGTTTAGATCATGGTGGGAGTGCTAGTAGGATGTGACAGGGACGCTACCACACCTCTCCCTCATTTGTTTAGTTATCTGTGCATGACCCATTTACTCCATATGTGAGTCGGATTAACAAGAGTCACCAAGCCCACATCCACTAACAAAGACAATGTCAATTATCCTTATACATAAATCCATACTGGAATCAATAATATATCACATGTGTATAAATAAAGTACTCAAACCAAATACAAATCCAATCCTTGACTCAATTCGAAGTCCTAGGAAGTCCATTGATGCCATCGACATCCACAACATATCATGTATCCTACACACTCAGGATAACTCGTCAATAATACCTGTCAATATATACACATATAGAAGTTAACATATAATCAAAATGACATCATAATATAACTCATAATCAATAAAATCATAATGTACCATAACCGGATCACTTGCTCGCAAGTGTCCTCAAAGAATAAGTCAGTGTAAAATGTGCTCTGTGAAACTGGATGTTATATCCACCCCCTTTTGTTTTAAACTTCGTCCTGAATTTTGTACAATCTAAAGGAAAACAATAAATGTATCTGACACAAATATAAATATCCAATATATAAAAAAAATAAGGAAATTGTTGATGCATCTCATATGCATCCTCCCATGTAGCCGAGTGTGGACTATAGTTGTCCCAATGGACCTTGACCTGATCAAATATTCGACACCGTAGATGTTGAGTGTGATGGTCCAGTATGTGGATTGGCTCTTCCATGAGAGCACCCTCGTCCAACACCTACAAAGAAATCAAGTTAATAACATGCGACAGATCTGAAATATAATGTCGCAAAAAAAATACATGAAATACATCATGCATATGCCTCAAAGAATCAGGAAAGGCTAGTCAGTAAGCCACGTGTCCTTTCTTTTCCACAACTTTGAAAGGCCCCACAAACCTAGGAGAGAGTTTAGCACCCTTTCCAAACTTGATTGAACTCTTATGCAGTTTAACTCACAAGAAAACCTTGTCCCCAACTGCATAATTGTGGTCAATGCAATGCACATCAACATGACTCTTTTGCCGATCTTGTGCTCCTTTAATTCTTTGTTATAGTTTTCATATTCTCTTCCATTTCTTGGATCACTTCTAGTCCTACCAGAATCCTATCCTCTAGTCTATCCCAACTCAGAGGTGTCTGAAATGGTCGTTCGTAAATAAACTTGAAAGGTGCCATCTTAATCGTACTCTGATAACTGTTGTTGTAAGAAAACTCTACCAATGGAAAGAATTCTTCCCAGTGTTTCTGTTGATCCATTACATACATTCACAACATATACTCTAAAATATGGTTTGTTCTTTCTATTTTTCCATCTGCTTCGGGGTGATATGCTATACTAAAATTCAGTTGCATTCCCAAATCCTCTTGGAAACTAGTCCAAAATTGTCCTGTAAACACCGATCCTCGATTGGATAGGATATTTCCTGGTACACCATGAAATCTCACGATATCGCTCACAAAAAATATAGCTATGTTCGGTGCCTGGTATGTCGTACACAGTGGAATAAAGTGTGCACTCTTCATTAGAGTTTCAACGACTACAAAAATTGAATCGTGTCTCCTTGCCATCAGTGGAAATCCAAAAATAAAAATCCATCAAAATGACCTCCGATTTCAATTCAAGAATCATGTGTGGCTATAATAATCCCACTGGATGTCTATGCTTAGCCTTCACTTGCTGACATTCGAGAAATCTTGTCACATATTTAACTTTTTTAATATTCATTCCTTTCTAGAAGAATAAAGGCTTAAGGTCTACCTTTATCTTTGTGACTCCATGATGAGCCATGTATACAGCTCCATGAGATTTGCTTAAAATAAAAATTCTTACTTCGTCATTAGGCGATACATAAATTTTGCTATTATACCTCAAAAATCCGTCGCTGTCAAATGAATAAGCTTCATACCTTGGTACCATCATGGTATCTTGTCCAATATTATCTTTAACTTTCTGGTACCAATCGTCATCAATATGCAATGCTAGAATCTTTTCTCGAAGATTCGTCTTAAGAGGTATTATTGAGAATATGCATGGTCTCCGACTCAACACATCTACTACTCTATTCACTGTTCCTTTAATGTAGCTAATCTCAAATTTGTATTCACTAAGTAGTTCTGACCAACTCCTTTGTCATGTGTTCAAGTCACTCTAATTAAAAATATGCTACAATCCATAGTGATCGGTCTTTAATTTGAATTTTCATCCAATAAGATAATGTCTCCAAAATCTCAAGGCATAAACGATTGTGAATAACTCCAAATAGTGTGTTGCATAATTATCTTCATGCCTTCTTAATTTCCTTGAAATTTAAGCGACCACTCGACCGTCTTGCATCAAAACTCCACCTAAACCTACCTTGGATGCGTCCATGCATACCAATAATTCCTTGTCCATGTCAGGAACCTTCAATATCAGTGCTGTCATTAATAACTCCTTAAGATTTTGAAAATATTCCGCACATTTCTATGACCATACAAATTTCTTGCTTTTCTTCTGGAATTCCGTAATTGGATTTGTTATCTTCGAAAAATCTTCGACGAAGCATCGATAATAACCTTCTAACCCCATAAATATACGTACTTCTTGTACGTTCATCATTCCTAGACATTTCATAATAGCCTCTACTTTCAATGGATCCACAATGATACCTTCTCCAGATATGATATGTCCCAAATAATGAATCTTCGTCTGATAAAAAGAACACTTCGACAACTTCCCATACAATTTTTTTTCTCTTATAAATTGTAAAACCGATCTCAAGTGTTCGTCGTGGTCTTATTTCATCTGAGAATAAATCAGTATATTGTCGATAAATACTTGTGCAAACTTGTCCAAGTATTTACAGAACACCCCATTCATCAAACTCATGAATACGCCTGGGGCATTCGCTAATCCTAACGGTAAAACGATAAAATCATAGTGTTCAAATATCATATTAAATGTGGTATTAGGGATATATTCCTCCTTAATGCGTAATTGATGATATCCCGATCTCAAGTCAATATGTGAAAACACCATTTCTCCCTTCGTCTAATCAAACAAATCGTCAATCCTTGGAAATGGATACTGGTTCTTAATCGCAGCTTTGTTCAATTGACGATAGTTAATGCAAAGCCTCCATGATCCATCCTTCTTTCTCACATAAATAACTGGCGCACCCCACAGTGATACACTTGGACGTATAAGTCCCAAATCCAACAACTCCTTCAATTGCATCTTCAACTCCTGTAATTCTGGTGTTGACATCCGATATGGAATTCTTTCAATAGGTTCAGTTCCAGGTTTCAGATCTATGGTAAAATATTATTCTCTTTCGGGTGATAAACTTGGTAGTTCCTATGAAAATACATCAACAACCTTTGATACTACACGAAGTTTTTTTAATCCTTCAGTTTCTGCCTTTTCTTTAAGCACTAATATGGAATATAACTTGCACCCCTTATGCATACTTTTCTATAATTGTAAGGAAGAAATAAATCTCAACGACACTCCCTAGTTTCTTCCTACAATTATTCTACTCTATCACAAATCATCTGTTAAACTTAACTGTTTCTTCTTGTAGTTAAGTATCGCATCGTGCGATTATAACCAATCCATTCCGATCACGATATCGTAAGATCCCAAGATTGTAACATACATGTTTACACTTGTCATGAATTCTCCCAAGTTAATGTTACAATCCTTAACTTTTTCTCCAACATTTTGCTTGGCACCACATGCCATCTCCACATGTCTAAACTCATCTTGTTCGTCTGCCTTCACCTTAATAATTTTAAGGACAACACTAAATATAAAACTTTCAATAGCTCCTGGATATATTAAAATACTAAAATGTTGATCGATGATTTTACCTGACGTCTAGAGCATGGTGGACTGATGCTCAACTTGGAGGTTATTCATCATTGCATGTATCTTGTGGGGCTTTCCAAAATCTCCAACTGTTGTAGGTATCGATGATCTGATAACTCTTTCCTTCTCAATAAGACATTATCTTTGGTAATGTGGCTGTCCACATGTCCAACATCCATTTTCCGGTCCAGTTCTCCTAGTCCTAGAATCAAAAGCTGTTGGCCTAGGAGTCTGTTGTACTGGTACATTCTATGGACCAAGTCTAAACTGTTGTTGCTGTCGTGGATGATGTTGTTGCTGCTACAACTATGGTTCTCTGTAAGGAGTCCTCTTTTGAGGAGTCTATCATCGCGGTGTCGATAATATATTTCCTCTAGGTGTATCACGGTGCTCAAAAGTCTGTCTAACTGGCGTCTGATGATGCTATGCTCTAGCTGGTGCCTGTCTAGTATATCTAGAAGGAGTCCTCCCCTGAACCCCACTATTAAGCTCTTCCTCAAAAATGAGGGAATTCTAAATTGCATCATGCAACGTTCGAGGCATCAATATCCTCACTTTCACACAGATGTTGAAGTTGAGGCCAAACACAAACTTGTTAAACTTTAATTTCTCAGTGTTCATTTGTGGAGAATATCTAAGTAGATCCATGTACTTAGCCTCATATTATGGTACCATACGACTACCCAATCATAAGGTGTTGAAATCATTAAGATGGCGCTCAATGAATTTGTCGGAAAAGTACCTCTCCTAGAATCGTTCCTCGAACACTTCGCATGACACATCTTCAATGGCCATGTTTATTTGAGGTAAGAGTGTCTTCCACCAAAGAAGAGAACTCCCTCTTAGTTGAAAGACCGCCATGAAAAATTTCATGTTGGAGGTGTAATCGTGTATTGCAAAGAACATCTCCATGTTCTCCAACCATTCCTTGGAAACTAAGTCATCTGTGGCACCCCAAAACGTAGGAATTTTTACTTTCTCGAGTTCTCTATGTATGCTACTACTACCTGCTGGAGTGCGCTCTGAACCCTCATTGCGCACAAAATATATGCCCTCATCTCGATCCAGACGGTTGATCAATTCCTCTGACATCCTATGGAAGGATCTCATCATACCTACCACATATCCCACATCAACCTGCTCCTTCTTAGTAGTCTGCTCCTCTCCAAGTGGAGCTGATCCCTCCTGCGTAGATGCTCTTAGAGGAAGTGTACCTCTTCCCCCTGCACCATGTCGTCTACTCATCCTATGTCCTATGACCATGATACCTGTCATGAAAAAATCCAAATCTGTATTACCGATACATATTTAACTATAAAACATAACAGTGGAAGGCATAACGAGTCCATTGTCGCAAAGTTGAACCCTCTCTGATACCATATGAAACGACCCTCTAGATACATTCAAGAAAGGTTGAGCAACTAAAGTTATAAACAGTTTGTTATGATAACATAGGGAATTTTTTTTTTCATAAATAAGTAAGCAATTATAATAGACCCAATATTTTATTAAAAAAATCAAGTAACTTACAATCATACACAACTGTTTTCAATATCCATGATCAATAACTATTTTTAAAAACAAGGTTGCACACTAGAATTTATTAATATCAGTGAGTGTGATTAGTGATACCAGATGTATAATTCCTTACGTAACAACCTCTAAATCTACCCATCAAGGAGTGAGTATTTTAAGCATAAGTATATATACACAAAGATAATAAAGGGTAACTTGAAAATGCATGAAACTATTATATATATCATAGTTAGATCTCTTAATCATTTAACAAATTACTACATCACTTAAGTGAATTACAATTCATCTCAAATATCTTTGAATTTATGGTATTAATTCCAATTCAAGCTAGGGATGCAAATTGATAAATAAGTATAAGTGGCTAAGTCAAGTTAATCAACTTTATTGCGAGAGCGAAGGTTCAGTTAATTAATCTAATTCTTTTTGCTTTCGATCAATAATAAAATAATATAGTCCTATATAATTTTTATTAATTGGATATATATATATATATATAGAACCTTAATAAGTCTAGAGTTGATCAACCTTTATTTGATAAGGTTAGAGGGAAAATAATTACTCGTAGGTTCTAACTCATTCATGCTATAGAGTAAATAGTAATTATCATTTGTTATTCTATTAATCATGAATTATTAACTATAATCAACTTGATTAAAGATATTTAAAGATATCAAAATTTATGTAGTTCGAAGAGAGTGATGTGGATTGCAGAAAGGTGTTTTAGAGCTAACCCACCCATTCAAATATAAGCCTCAAGAACCTGACCATCTCTTTGTCTAGTCTTGGAAATTCCTGGAATGACGCTAACTGTGTGGGAGTCATTCCTTAACCCCGCTACTAGGTAACTAATAATGTCACCATAATTACTTAAAAAATAAATAAAAGCGAGCTCATTAAAGGTTAAACAATGAAATTTGAGAATCTAGAGAACCTTAAAGGTAGCCTACTTGTATCAATTAAACAACAATCAAGGTGAAATAAGAAACACAATCTTCTTCATTAGACTAGAAGAGATTCGATAGGGAGGTTTTCCTCTAACTAGATTGCACAGGATTTACACCGGTTTCCAATCACTTATTCATGTGTCTAGGAATTTGCACCCTATCGGTTATCTCTAGGTGTTGTTTCTTCATCGAACATGATTTAAACTATGACTCTTACTCTTGCAAAATATTGACATCATCAATTGAAATTAGATGTTGTCAACATGCATGTGGTATTAGATACCCTATCTTGTAGTGCGCTCCATCAAAACTTGGACTAACAATGATTTTATAATGAAGGATATTTATCCTTCAGATATGGAACCATCGACACTATGATGGTTGCAAAATATCTGTAATTTAATACACATACATTTTAGACTACAATAAAAAAATTAAAATCACTGTGTAGACACTACTACTAAGCTATCCCTTAGATAACGTCTACGCTTCCCTAAGATAGATTGAGTACCATGCACCAATAATAGACAACATATTCCTTTTAAAGGAGTAAAATAAGTTAAATAAATACATAAGGATAAGGGAACTCAAACTAGGGTTCTGAGTCAATATCAATAAAATCAAGTAATCTATACCTCTCATTTATGATCAAAACCAATGGTTTTTTTTTTTTTTTAAAGAACCCTTGGAATCTACTGATACTTGGAGAGTGCAATTTCATCATAGGAGAGAGGAAGGTGTTAGACAATTGGCTTAGGTTGATGGAAAATTGGTATGTATTGTTGGTTTTCATTGATGTCAACAATTGGAAAGTGATATTGTAGATTGATGTCAACCATTAGTGATTGATGTCAACCCTTGGAGAAAGTCCGGTAGCGAATTCTGGTAGAAGAAAGGTTTGGGTAATGGACCCAAGTTTGTTTGATGCATAATGGTATGATTTTTAATATATTTGAAGGTAAGACTATTCTATATGGATAGTACTGTCATTCCATTTCTGGTGGTATGTGGAACTTCACATAACTCCTCACGGTTAGAGAGTTATGGCCATGTGAAGTTGGAGAACCCAGGTTTGGGTAATGGACCCAAGTTTGTTTGATGGATAATGGTATGAGTTTTGATATATTTTCAAGTAAGAATATTCTATATGGATAGTACATTTCATTCCATTTCCGGTGGTATGTGGAACATCACATAACTCCTCATGGTTAGAGAGTTATGGCCATGTGAAGTTGGAGAACCCTCATGAGTCATCTAGAAGCCCCAAAAGGTCAAAGTAGTCAAAGTGGTTTAAGATATTTTAGAAGGTAAATAATAAAGTGAAGTGATGAGTATACTATAAGTCAAATTGAATACAAAAGAAATTATTTAAATAATAAAGTTAATGGAGTAATTACTAAGTGGACAAGTGGTTAGAAGTGTGTTAACCCTAAAATAAGGAAAGTGGTTGAAGATGGTTAGAAGGTAACCCCTTGAGGTAAAGTGAAGTGATGAGTGTACTATAAGTCAAAGTGGATACAAAATAAATTATTTAAATAATAAAGTTAATGGATAAATTACTAATTGGACAAGTGGTTAGAAGTGGGTTAACCC
>SNQJ01S0057213.1:8467-26083 GCA_010110895.2 Picea sitchensis
TTTTGGCTTTTGATATCAACAATGAAATACAACAGAGCACCCTTCATCCACATCCGTGAGTGAAAAATGGCCCCACCTTCCTCCGACTCTTCTTGTTCATTTTGTTGTACCTTCGTGGTAGATACCATGGCACTAAGTTTTGCATTAATGATATTCTTCCCCTTGTCTGAATTTGAATCTGAGTCGGAGCCTGGATTTGACTCTGAAGATTTAAGATTGGTCACCAATGACTGCTTGGAGCAACATTCATCAATGTTTTTCCAAGATATTTTATGGAACTCACACCACTTCTTGGTGTCTTTCTTCATCTTCCCATTACCCTTATTTGCTTGCGACTTAGGCTAGTTCTCCCGAGGTTGTCCATCCTTACTTTGTCCTTTGTTCTATAGGCTATGGCTACCTTTGCCCTACTTTTTTTGTGATGCATTTACAGATCCAAACTCTTGCTTATTCCTCTGCTTAAATTTTTTCTCGATTTTAATAACATACTGATAAGCCATTCCCAGTGACGAGATTTCCAAAAAATCCATTTCTATTTGGATCTACTTGTGTAGACACCCACAATATTTTAGAACTAGATGTTACTTGGAGTCTTTTAGACCCAACTTGGTGCGCAAGGTATATAAGGAATTATTGAACTCTGGTACTATTTGGTCCCTCTCTTGATGCAATGTAGTCCATCTCGTGTATTGGTCTTGATATTTTTCAACATGGTAATATTGTTCCTTAACAAAATTCATAAAATATTCCCAAGTGAGTTTTGCCTCAAACATTCCAAACTCGTCTATGTAATTTTTCTCATTTAAGGCTAAGTTTTTGACATGGGGGACAACCTTAAGGAGCACAAAAGTGATCTTTTCCCTATTGAAGAAATTGTGGATAGAGAAACAATCTTCTAGAATATTTAACCATTTTCCCAAAGAATCTGCATCTATTTGACCTTCAAATACAAGAATATCAAAATTAACTTGTACATTGAAAGGGGTGGCGCCTCCAAAGTGGTCGCTTGATGAAGACACGTTTATTGTTGTCGACAACTGTCAAAGGATTTGGGAAAAAAATTACATCATCTCATACCTCTGTTGTGTGAGGGATTCCTAGAGAAACAACTAAATAATATCTTCTCTCTCATCTCTCTTTTCTTCCACCATGGGAGGTCATCGGGGTCTACAAGGATGGTCTTTCAAAGGCTCAAGTAGTTCGATTCCGGGATACTTATACATTGACCTTGTTGGGGACATGCATAGAGAAACAGATAAAGAGAGAACCGCTCTGATACCATTGATATGGATTTATGATGGTACAAGATAGAACACATACATATGACATAAACATAAAGATGTAATAATACTCAATTTATATTAATGAACGAAATATGCAGTAACTGTGAAAATGAAGAGTGAAATGAACTCGCTAGAATGGTGGTATCTTATCTATGAGAATATCATTACAATGAGACCGAAAAGGCATTTTAACATAAAGCATCAATGAGAAAACCCTAAACATCCAAAACCCTAAGCATAGAAGATGAAACGCCAAAAGGTTTATGGGCCTCAATGTGGTTAGTTGATACGCCAACTTCTCGGGGGAATTAATTTTGCATACAATCTCTATTTGAGACGCTCAGTAGACCGTCAAAAAGGTCTATCCTAGGATTTCACATTACGAACAACATAGTACATGCCATTACATAACTATAGGGCACTTCTGGGCCAAAAATCGCCGTTTAGGGCCTCAAAACAACCTCAGAAGTTGAGAACCCGAAAAAACCGTAGAAAACCTACCAAGATGGAATTTTTATTTTGAGCCAATAGAATAGGTGGGTGGCCACTAATTTCCACTTGGATAAATACTCCTCCCTTAGGAAGAAATATTATCCATTGCTTTGAGTGCCCCCATCAAATGGGGAAACTTCTGCTAAACTTGACGCTTCGTGATCCAGTTGCCTTAGTGTAATAACTACCTTGCTTTGACAACTCGATAGAGTTGGATATTTTGTTGGCAGGTGACATTAATATATGTGCCCATTATATAGTCAATGGTTTCCTATCCCATGCAATCATGTTTGATATCTGTAGGTTTCACTTTCTCTGTCACTTCTAATGTGTCTAGTAGTGGCGGAAAATACGGTCGAAGGAGGTCCATATTGAATACTGGGTACAAGCTAAGGAAGGGGGGAATAATTTACTCAAAATCGTTGTCACACACAACGTTGGTGATGGTGTAAGGTCCATAGTGAATTGGAAGCAACTTCTGATGGGGTCTCATACGACGTTATTTCTACAAATGCAACCAAACCTTGTTTCCCACTTGAAAATTGTGTGGAACTCAATGCTGATCATGGCATTGGTTGTAATTAACATTCACTTTCTATGAAATATAATGGGCCTGTTGACAAATGTGCTGGATCTGTTCAATGAATTTGGATTCTTTGTCGGCCTAAGATTGAGCATGGGAATATTCTTCCTATGTGGATGCAAGGGGAAGTTCTACATCAATGGGGCCTAATGGTTGAAATCCTAGGATTTGTTGAACATAATGAAGGATCTCATCCCATGTACGTGGATTCTTAGAGTTGTACATGTGCAAGATATGCATGATCATCCTATTGATGACCTTTTCCTATCCATCAATTTGGGGGTGGAAGGGCAGTGGATTTGGTGAGGTTGGTGTCCACAAGAGACCAGAGGCTTGACCAGCATGTACTTAAGAAATTGTTGTCCTGATCTGATATGGTGGTCCGTGGTAGTCCAAAGTTTACCCACACTTGCTTGAAGAAGATATTGGCAACGACCTCACTTTGGATACTTTTCTTGCAAGCTGTCAGAATGGCTATCTTAGAGAATCAATCAACAACCATGAATAGATAGTCGTTGCCATGCTTGGTTGAGGGGATACCTAACATGTAGTCCATCGATATGGATTTCTAGGGCCTATCAGGAGTAGGTAGAGGGAACTACATTCCATGTTTTTTAATAACTGGCTTGGTGATGGAGCAAGAAGTGAGGGATCTCATATACTTACTAACATCTTGTCGAATCTTTGGCCAATATAAATACTTTTGTAGGGCTTCCATTGTCTTCTCCACACCAAAGCATCATGCCACCCTCTTCTCCACACCAAAGCATCATGCCACCCAATTGTAGTGGACTTCCAAATTACCTCGCGATGCTCGCTTTGAAGGGAACACAAAGATGACCTGATGGATAGATGGAATAACATTCTGTCCTGAAGATGAAAGTCAACAATGACCATGCATGTTCCCAATATCTCGTAGGTTGTAGCGAAGTCAGGATCACTTCCATAGAGTTGGGACCAACGAAGGGTCCTTCGCTCCACCCATAGGTCTCGTGCCCATAAGAGTTGAGCATCATGGTGAGTGCTACAATTGGAGGTCAACTGAGGTAGTTAGTGACACAATTGGTGCTCTGTTTATTATATTTAATGTTGAGGTGAAATTGCTGCAAGTATGTGGATCACTTTTGATGACAGTTATTCCATAATTTCCCTTATGTATGCATGAACTACAGAGGCTTGTGATAAGTATGGATGAGTGTCTCCTTCCCTAGAATGTAATGCTTCCATTGGCGTCAATCTTGTACACTGGAATACTTCTCTTTGTCATAGGTGGGGTACTTACAAAAAACATATGAGAGTGTCTCAATATGATAGGCCACTGGATGACCGTGTTGAGTGAGAATGAAACCAATAACAAAGTCTAAAGAATCCATCTCAATCTCAAAATGTTGTTGCAGATCGGGTAAGGGAAGCACTGAGGATGAGAATAGGTTGTAACACCCTATTTTCTCCCAAGAATGTAATTATGAAAAAACTTCATATGTTAACATTATGAGGCATGTAATTGTGTTTTGATTTAATATAAACACCAAACTAATGACTAAGAGGGAACAACCTTGATAAGTACTGGCCATGATACACCAGAGGGAATTGGTGAGGTAGAGTGACTGATGGAATGGTTGAATGAAGTGGAGCTGAGATGTATCAGTGAATAAAAAAGGAAGCTTGCACAACAAGCTAATCTATGCTTTCAAACATAATAACTTCACCAACCAACACACCGAATGATGAAGGAGACCACATGATCATTAAATAGAATCTCATAGAAGTGGTTGAGAAGTAATGACTACAATAGTTGGCCCATAGAGAGAGAGAATATCCAATTGAATAATTGAAGGGTGAATGTACCATGGAATTTCCCCTTCATATTTTGAATGACAGACTTTAGGTTATGTTAGCAGGACGTTACAAAGATGTCGAGGGGTATGGAAAAGAAGATCGGGGAAGGAAAAACACAACACATGCAAGATGATAGAGGATGGAAAAAACAGACACAAAGAAGAGAGTAATCATATAGGAGGAGAGGCCTTGTAACAAAGATTACACCCAAAGACAAAAGAACACAACGATAGAAAAATGCTCAAAGACGATAAATAGAGCGCAAAAGCACAAATGTGTTGATTGAGAAATAAAATAATATATTTCTGGAAGAAAATAAGAATCTTTTTTGAGTTGTTGATGATCACCCTGAAAAAGAAGACCCGAATTCCCGAATTGGAACAATAGTGGGTTTCTTGGTGCTTACTGGACAGAAACTGACAGTAGTAAGGGGAGGTCACCGAGGGATTGTTGAGAAGAGAAGGGACTCCTCTCTACAAAGGAAACCCAGTTGAGAAACTACTTGATAAACTTATAGATACCTGAAGCTGTGTGGGAGGTGGAAATTTATGATGTATCAGAGGAGGAAGGCGAGTAACCTTCCTGGACCATCGCAGACTCAGAACCCTGGTGAGTCAATTTCCTTGGTGGTATCATGGCTTGGCACGAGGGTGGTGTGTTGTAGGAAGTGAATCTATAGCAATGCCTAAGGTTGGGAGGAAAAGAATCCTCTCTCAGTCAGTTGGATTGGATTATTTCTTTATGATTCAGATAAGTGTTCATCTGTACTGAAACTAACTGTGAATGAAGCTATATGAACGCTCATGGATGAAAAAATTGTATGACAACTTTTATGAATGATTGAATCTAAGAAAAATTTTGTGTACTTAAATTTTGATTTTGAATACTGTAAGATGAGCTATGTTGTGACGTTTATTATTACCCTATTAAATCTTGAAAATCACTGAGGGTGAATTGTTACCTATTTGAATACTATATGTTTTCCTTGCATGGAGAGCCTGCAAATCATGTGATATTTTAACCATTAAGTTTCATAGATTATAATAGATGTAGAATTTATTTTGAGCCTTCATAACTCATAATGGCCATAGATTGGGGTTTGAGACCCTATAGGTCAGTAATGAAGTTTCGTGAAACCCAAAAAATGGCTAGGTCCTTGAAGAAGACAATTATGACTCCAAGCCCCGTATTAGTTAGCTGAGAACAACAACTGTTCATATGAAGAGATCATGATCGTTGATTGGTGGGATGTTCAAAGTTAAAGCATCAGAGAGATCCCTCAAATGTCATGGGAAATATTTTGAATGAGAGACTTCAAAACAAACCTTTCGTAGTGAGGTTTTCGAAAGGAAATCTCATGTGCCATGAGAATAACCTCGAAGGATATACCTTGAAGTAGATCTAGTGTGAGTTGTAGATTTGGGATCGGGAGGAATGAATCCTCAGTTGTTGATCATTACAGGTCCCACTTAGTAGGTCAAGAGAGTGAGAGATGATTGGAAGCATCAGAGTGAAGACACATATTAGTAGTTGATTAGGTGACTAGATTAGAGGTGCAAGTATGATAGGGGGAATATCTCGACCATATGTTGGTGAATGAAGAGATGAAACGATAACCATCGATTTGTCGTGAGTCCCGCTCAAGTCAAGAAACACAATATTAACGTCATGACTAACATGGCACATTAGTGGGGAAGACATAGTGATTTTAGAGTGACAAATGTCAGTCATCCATCAATTGATGAGTTGAGTGTGGTTGAACAAGGTCGAAGAACCTTAGATTTCAAATATACCTCAATTGTCGCTCATGAGACTGGGATGTGCGTCTATGTTGTATATCAAGGAGAGGGGAATATTCCTCGATACCTTGATTTYGAAGTAGTGAAACTGCTCAAGTTTTTCTAAGCTCTAAAYGAATGGTATCGAAAGGGAATATTCTTCAATACCTTATCTGTCAGAGGTGAGTGATGAGGGCACCCAAAGATATTGCAAGCGATGGCGATGACATGCATGTGTGGATCAAAATTTCCCTGTTGTAGGATTGACAAGCGCCACATCRGGGCTACGTTGTCTCCATATCATATTGAAAGTGTGACGAGGTGTCACGTGGATGCCACATGTCAATGGTATAGAGGTAAAAAACCCAAGAACTTYAGAACCACCATTGGAAAGCTCTCGATGAGCAGAAGACGATGGAGCTRTGAAAGAGAGGATTTGAGATAGTTGAGAAAAGTTAAAATTCTAATATCCCATCCCTTAAAAGGACACTTAGGGGTTGGGTGTGTTACATATATGATGTTTTGTATCGTCAAATTCTTTATSTTGTGATCTGGCCCACATAAATTGGGGTTTTTCAACCACCCTTGGTCACTTGGATGAGGGGCCATGCAATGTGAGAGAACCCCAATACAAATTTGCAATAGAAGTTGGCAAGGCCCAAGAAGATCCAAAGCTTAGTTAGTGTTTTCGGGGCTGGCTAGTCACGAATGACTTGAATCTTGGTTGGATATACATGCACACCATGCTAATTTACAATGTGTCCAAGGTATTGGACCCTATTCATGTAAAATGATCATTTCTTTAAGTTAACATATAGCTTGTGTTTTCGTAGGGTGTGTAGGACTTGCTGAATGTGTTGCAAGTGTTCTTCCCAACTCTTGTTGAAGATGAGGATTTCATCCAGATATACAACCATAAAGGAATTGGTGAAAGACCCTAAGATGTCGTTCATCAATCTCATTAAATTTGTTGGGGAATTTTTCAAGAGAAAGGGCATGACCATCCACTGGAAAAGACCTTCTTTAGAATTAAAAACAGTCTTCCATACACCAATCGATTCTTTTGGGACCTAGTGGTAGTCAAACTTCAAATTAATCATACTAAAGTACTTATCTCCCTTGAGTTGGTCGATAAGGTTGTCAATTATGGGAATTGGATATTTGTTCCTGATTGTGATTTTTTTCATAGCTTTGAAATCAATACAGAGTTTCCAGGTCCTGTCTTTCTTTTGCATGAGCACAGTTGGGCTTTTGCAGGATGATGAGCTTGGTTGCATGTGCATTTTTTGGAGAAACTCTTAAATCTATCACTTGATTTCCTCATTTTCCCGGAGAGATCATCAATATACCAGCCCATCAGGTAAAGGTGAGCCAGGGGTCATATCGATTGAATGCTTTCCCTGGCAATGCAGAGGCACCCCGATAAGTAAGGTGAATATGTCTCAATATTCTTGCACAAATTTTTCCACTTTCTTTCATTGCGTAGATAATTCTAGTGCAGAGGCCATGGATGTGGTCGCGACCTTCCGTTCACCTTGAGAGCGAATCATGAAGAGGAAAAATTTCCTAGTCTGGGAGATGACCTTCCTGCACTGCTTAGCCGAGTCCAAATAAATTGCGTTAGGTGGAGCTACCTATGGTATCTTGTATAATTATCTACCCAAAGTAAAAATGACACTATGAGGTCTAGATCCATATACAACATGGCATTTACACATATATAGTTGGCCTAAAATAACATCACAAACTTTATGTGGGGAAACATCACACAATACATCATACTTGAAGGGCTTGATGCCATAGGGAAGACGCCACTATTGGCCGATGCAGAGATCTCATCATCGGTTGAGCCACCTGATGTTTATGGATGCATATGTGGTGTTTTTACCAACTCCAACTGCTTGACTACCTTTGTTGAGATCAGGTTATTTTGGATTCCACTATCAACAATGAAATGTAGTGGAGCACCCTTCACCCACATCTATGAGTGTAAAAGGTACTCACCTTCCTTTGACTCTTTTGGTTTGTTTAGTTGGACGTTGGTGGTAGTGACTGTGGAACTGGGTTCTTCATCAATGATTTGATTCCCCTTGTATTGGTTTGAACCAAAGTCAGATCCTATATCTGAATCCGAAGCTTTCATCTCGACCACCAATGACTACCTCGAGCGACATTGATCAATGTTGTTCTAGGGTATTTTGTGGAACTCACACCACTTCCCAGTGTCTTTATTCATCTTCCCATTACCCTTCTTTTCTTTCATCTTAGGCTGGTTGTCACGAGGTTGTCCATCCTTTCTTTGTCCTTTGTTTTGTAGGCTAGGGTTTCCTTTGCTTGTMTTTTGTTGTGATCCATTCATAGATCCAAACTCCCWCTTATTCCTATAAGTTTAAAACCTATGAAGTAAAGCAATGCATACATATTCTTAAGAAAAATATAAATTAATCAATGGCTCATACACATAGTACACAAATATTTACACTAGAAACCCTTAACTAGGAGAAAACCAACCTTCCTTRGTGCCACACCTCTCAACTTTTCATTGTATTAATTTCACCATTTTCAATACAATAGATACACAATATTTTAGGTATTTAAAAGCTACCAAAACCCTAATCCCTTAATCCAGTATTAATTTAGAATACTACTAAAAATAGCGAAAAATGCTAAGCGTAACCAGGGGGAAATCCCTAGTGGTATTCAGACTTCAAATTAATCATACTAAAGTACTTGGCTCCCTTGAGTTGGTATATAAGGTTGTCAATTATGGGAATTGGATATTTTTTCATGATTGTGATTTTTTTCATATCTTTGAAATCAATACAGAGTTTCCATGTCCCGTCTTTCTTTTGCATGAGCATAGTTGGGCTTTTGCAGGATGATGAGCTTGGTTGAATGTGCCCTTTTTGGATCAAATCTTAAATCTATCACTTGATTTCCTCATTTTCCTGGAGAGAGCATCAATATACCATCCCATTAGGTAAAGGTGAGCCAGGGGTTAGATCGATTGAATGCTTGACTTGACAATGCATAGGCACCTCAACAGGTAAGGTGAATATGTCTCAATATTCTTGCACAAATTTGTCCACTTTCTTTCATTGCGTAGATAATCCTAGTGCAAAGGCCATGGATGCTGTCACGACCTTCCGTTCACCTTGAGAGCGAATCATGAAGAGGAAAAATTTCCTAGTCTGGGAGATGACCTTCCTGCACTGCTTAGCCGAGTCCAAATACATTGCGTTAGGTGGAGCTACCTCTGGTATCTTGTATAGTTATCTACCCAAAGTAAAAATGACACTACGAGGTCTAGATTCATATACAACATGGAATTTACACATATATAGTTGGCCTAAAATAACATCACAAACTTTATGTGGGGAAACATCACAGAATACATCATCCTTGAAGGGCTTGATGCCATAGGGAAGGTGCCACTATTGGCTGACGCAAATATCTCATCATTAGTTGAGCCACCTGATGTTTATGGATGCATATGTCATTTTTTTACCAACTCCAACTGCTCGACTACCTTTGTTGAGATCAGGTTATTTTGGCTTCCGCTATCAACAATGAAATGTAGTGGAGCACCCTTCACCCACATCTGTGAGTGTAAAAGGTACTCACTTTCCTTCGACTCTTCTGGTTTGTTTAGTTGGATGTTGGTGGTAGTGACTGTGGAACTGGGTTCTTCATCAATGATCTGGTTCCCATTGTCTTGCTTTGAACCAGAGTCAGATCCTAGATCTGAATCCAAAGCTTTCATATCGATCACCAATGACTGCCTCGAGCAACATTGATCAATGTTGTTCTAGTGGATTTTGTGGAACTCACACCACTTACCCATTTCTTTATCCATCTTCCCATTACCCTTCTTTTCTTTCATCTTAGGCTGGTTGCCATGAGGTTTTCGATCCTTGCTTTGTCCTTTGTATCTAGGCTAGGGTTTCCTTTGATTGTCTTCTATTGTGATCCATTCACAGATCCAAACTCCCACTTATTCCTATAATTTTTAAACCTATGAAGTAAAGAAATGCATACATATTATTAAGAAAAAAATAAATTAATTAATGGCTCATACACATAGTACACAAATATTTAAAAACCTCTCAACTCTTCATTGTATTAATTTCACCATTTTAAATACAATATTATTTTAGGTATTTCACAGCTACCAAAACCCTAATCCCTTAATCCAGGATTAATTTAGAATACTACTAAAAATAACGAAAAATGATAAGCGTAACCAGGGGGAAATCCCCCCCCCCCCACCTTGGGACCACCCTAGGAAAGCTCCCGAGACACATGACACAAAAATTACTAATAGGGAGGGATCGTGAGACACAATCATCAAATCTGATGCAACCCCCCCCCCCTCACACACATGCAAATAATATAACACCTACCCAACATTCTCCCACTTGTTGTGTTCTTTGCATATAGGGGGTCACACAATTACATAGTCAACAATCAAGGGAAACAATTCCCATTGTTTCTCTACACCAGGATAACTTCTCAAAGCTCACCGAATTCGTCAATGAATCTGCAACATTCTTCAAAGTGTCAACCTTCTCTATAAAACTCTTCTTGTCTTCAACCATGTCTCTCACATAGTGATATTGAACATCAATATGATTTGTTTTTGAATGATAAGTTGGGTTCTTTTCCAGGAATATTTCACTCTGGCTATCACAATCTAAACTTACTGCTTGTTGTACCAACCCGACACCTAAACACAATATCTGTAACCATATTGCTTCCTTTCTTTCATGAGTGGTTGACATGTATTCAACTTCTGTAGTTGAGAGTGCGACTACAACTTGTGTTTTGCTCATCCAACTAATTGCTCCTCCAAATAGATTAAACACATACCCACTTGTAGATATTCTACGATCCAAATCTCCAACCCAGTCTACATCAACAAACCCATGTATTTCTAACACTCTGACCAATCTTAGTCTTACTTGATAACACAATCCATAACTAGAAGTGCCATGTAAATAAATGAAAACCATTTTTACTGTTGTCCAATGCTCCTTCCCTGGTTTTGACATATACCTGCTCAAAACTCCCACTATATGTGCAATATCCGGTCTAGTATAGACCATTGTATACATCAAACTGCCAATTGCACTAGCATATGGGACATTAGACATGTCCTCTTCCTCTTCCTGTGTCTTGGGACATTGATTTGTAGATAAATTTACACCTACATGAATAGGAACCTTGACTGGTTTACTTTCCTGCATATTGAACCTATGTAATATCGTCTCAACATATTTTCTCTGATTCAACAAGAGTTTCCTTTTTACACAATCTCTTTTAATCTCCATTCCCATAATGATGTTAGCATCCTTGAGATCCTTCATGTCAAATTTGGAGGATAGTTGTGACTTCACCTCCTTGATTACATCCATGTTGTTTCCTACTAGTAACATGTCATCGACATACAACACTATATAAATGAAGTGATTACCAACCTGCTTTGGATATACACAGTGATCAACCCTGCTTCTCATGAATCCCAGTCCAAGGATGTATGTGTCAAAATTTTGGTACCACATCCTAAGTGATTTATTCAAACCATATAGTGACTTCTTTATCTTACATACTAGCTCTTTCTTTCCCTTCACTACAAATCATTTTGGCTGCTTCATGTATATTTCTTCTTCCAGATCTCCATGTAGGAATGTTGTCTTCACATCCATCTATTCTACTTCAAAATAAAAATCATCAACAACAAATAAAATAAATATAATAGAAGTTAACTTGGAAACATGAGAAAAAATTTCACCAAAGTCAATTCCCTCTACCTGGGAAATTTTTTTTGCTACTAACCGAGCTTTGTGTTTCTCCACTTTTCCTTCCACATTCAACTTCTTCTTAAACACCCATTTTCTTCCAATGGCCTTTCTTCCTGTTGGTAACTCAACTAGATCCCATGCCTCATTCTTATCCAAGGCATCCATCTCTTCAACCATGGACTTCTTCCAGAGTCTACTATTGTTTGAATTCATTCCTTCCCTGACAGTTATGGGTTCACCATCAGTAATAGATAAAACAACTTTAGTACAAAAATTAGGTGGACTATACCTTTCTGGTTGCCTTATTTCCCTCATTGATCTCCTCAATACTTGAGTATGAGGTTATTCTTCTTCTGTTTCATTTTCTTTCGTTGATTCATATTTTGCTTCATCCAACTCAAACTCTATTTTCTCAGGTTCTTCTTGCCTTGGTAGGAATTCATGTTTGGGAATATCTTTAACCTCTCTAAAAACAACATCCCAATTATAAACGATCTTCTTAGCTTCTGGGTTCCAAAGCTTATAAAATTTCATATCATCTTTATAACCAATAAAGATACACTTTTTCAACTTTATTATCCACTTTACTCTTATTTTCCTTTGGAACATGTACATAAACATCACAACCAAATGATCTGAGATGTTCAAGAGAGGGTTTCTTACCAGTCCATACCTCATGTAGATATTTTTCCACCAAAGTTGACGAGGGTGATGTATTTACAAAGTAACATGAAATACACACTGCCTCAGCCCAAAAATTTTGTCCTAACAAGGCATCATTGAGCACACTCCTTGACTATTCATCAATGTCTCGTTCATCCTTTCTGCAACCCCATTATTTTGAGGTGTGTATCGAGTACTATTCTACCTTTCTATACTGTACTTATTACGTAATTCTTCGAATTCATTCCCACAAAATTCTCCACCATTATATGTCCTCAACACCTTTATTTTCTTCTCCCTCTGATTTTCTACCATAGCCTTAAACTCTTTACATTTATCAAATACCTCATATTTTTTCCTAATAAAATAAATCCATGTGTTCCTTTAAAACTCATCTATGAATGAAACATAATACACAACTTTACCTAGTTATGGAACATACATAGATCCAAACACATCAATGTGTATCAACACTAAGATCCCCTTTGCTCTTGTAGCACCAGATGGGAATCTTACTTGATTATATTTACCATATATGCAATGTTCTCAGAAATCAAAATCCAGGGTGCAATTAGACATACCTTCCACCATACCTTTACGGTGTAGTGTTTGAAGGCCCCTTTGTCCAATATGTCCCAGTCTTTGATGACATAACATGATATTCTTTCCAACAACAATATGGATCTTGTATTATTGATTTCTATGCTCATGGATAACAAAACTATTACACCCACCAATATAAGTGCTTCCCAACAACTTGTACATAGTTCCACATCGAACTCCCCTCATCAACACCATTGCTTCTTTGACCATCTTGCAAATTACCTTTCCCAATAAAGTATCCACACCTACATCATCCAACTTACTTACAGATATTAGGCTCCTCGCTAGATATGGAATGTGAAGAACTCTAGGGAGAGTTCTAATCCTCCCATCTTTTAGAAGCAACTTAAATATTCCACATCCATTGATTTTTGGTGTCGAGTCATCTCCTAGAAATACATCACCACCATCATACTTTTCATACTCAATGAATTGTTAGAAAAACAAGATCCCAGAGAAATAAAATAAAACAAATGCGGAAATAAAACACAAAAGATACACAATACAATAGAGACACAAATATACATGGTTCACCCAGTGTGGGCTATGTCCACCAGAGAAATTACCAGGTCCTTCCTTTATTATTATCTAACAAATGAAGGGATACAACCTACAACATACTTGTTGCAACTTCCTCTTCTTTCTCTCACAATCTCATCTCTCATAATACAATATTCACTCACATATACACAACCACAATATAATTCCCTCATAAAAGAGGGTTTCCTTCTAGGGAAAAAAACCCTAACATAACTTCTACTGTCAGATCTGTGACCTTATAATGAACAATCCAAATTGATTACGAAATTACATTATTTTACAAGGCAATTTTCCCAAAAAATTATCTTCGAGGGGGCTCCAAAATTTCTCGCCACCCCCCTTGGACCCCCTTGTCAAGTAATGTGGTCCAAACGCAGCTAAAACAAGACCTTTGAATCAGGAAGATAATTAGGCTCCACAACCAACATGAACCACTCCCTGCGAGGATTCATATAAAATGATGCACCTGTTTAGATCAACCATACATCACGATCTTCATGTGTATCGTATATGTTATGTAAACATCACCTCCTTCTTCTATGGAGGTTTTTTCCTCTATGGAAGAGGCATCCTCAGATCCCTTTTCTTTATCAACTTTCTTAGACCTGAAATATTTCTTATAATGCCCAACTTTATCACATTTCCAACATTTCCTCAAAGATTTTCCTGGGGATTTAGACCTACCTTTATATTTAGATTCCCCCCCCAAAGACTTATTTGTATCCCTATCTTTGGGACAACCTCTTACAAATAAATCATATGTGCTATGAATATCCATGATTTTCCACCTCATCTTTTATGATAACAAGGATTAAACTACATCCTCATACTTTAATGCAGATTGAGTGGTACTACCAATTTCTACAACTATAAGATCCCAAGAGTCTCGAAAAGAACATAACAAAGTAATACACTTATCTTCTTCTACAAGCGTAATATTAACAGATCCATGTTGACTTACCAGAGAATTGAAGGCATTTAGATGCTCTGTTACATAATCTCCATATTCAATCCTAACATGATACATCTTCTTTCGAAGAAATAACTCGTTTACCAAGGAATTTGACTGATATATATTCCCCAACTTTTCCCATAGTTCCTTGGTTGTATATTCTCCTAACACATTCAATAACACTGAATCTTCCAGTCAGAGTCAAATTGTACTCCTTACTCTTCTATCCAACTTCTTCCAATCTTTTTTCGACATACCAATAGATTGAATACTAGTAGTTTGTGTACCGGTAGATTGAGTACTAGTAGTTTGTGTACCAGTAGGCTATGTACCAGTAGGTCATGTACCAGGATCCACATCGATCCATTGTTCTTTATCTACAAGAAGGTCCTTCATATTGAGCTTCCATAGCTCAATTTTTTTATCATTAATCTTGTCAGTCTCGATTCTAGAACTTCTTCCCATTATCTTTCAAGACACAAATCACCTCTGCAAATCTCCCACTGAACCCAGGTTTATCACAAACCCAATATAAACTTGATCTATCAAGACCGAGCCAAATCCTCAGCAACAACAGTGTCCCTTGAAGACAAAAATGCGCTCTGATACCACATGTAAGTTTTAAACCTGTGAAGTAAAGCAATGCATACATATTCTTAAGCAAAACAAAAATTAGTCAATGGATCATACACATAGTACACATAGATTTATGTTGGAAACCCTTAATTGGGAGAAAACCAACCTTCCTTGGTGTCACACCTCTCAACTCTTAATTCTATTAATTTCACCATTCACAATACAATATATACACAATATTTTAGGTATTCAACGACTACCAAAACCCTAATCCATTAATTCAGGATTAATTTAGAAAATTGCTAAAAATGGCAAAAATGCTAAACGTAACCACAGGGGAAATCCTATCCCCCCTCCTAGAAAATCACCTGATACACATGACACAAAAATAACTAATAAGGAGGGATCACCAGACACAGTCTTCAAATCTGATGCACCCCCCACACATGCAAATAATATAACACCTACCCAACAATTCCCCTGCTTAAATGTTTGGTCGATTTTGACAACATATCGATAAGCAACTCCCAGTGACAAGATGTCTCGAAACTCCATTTCTTTTTGGATTTACCTAGGTAGACCCCCATGATATTTTATAACCATATTCCACTTAGAGTGTTTGATACCGATCTTGGTGCGCAAGGTATGGAAGGTATTCACGAACTTCAACACTATTTGGTCCCTCTCCTAACACAGTGTGGTCCATCTCGTGTACTGGTTTACATAGTTCCCAACAGGTTAATATTGTTCCTTAACAACATCCATAAAAGAGTCCCAACTGATTTCAACCTCAAACATTCTAGAATCCTCTGTGGAATTTTTCTCACTGTAAGTATCCCACTAATTTTTGACATGAGGGGCAACCTTAAGGAGCACAAAGGTGATATTTTTCCTATTGGATAAATTGTGGACAAAGAAATAACCTTCGACCATATTTAACCATTTTTCCAAAGCATCTACATCTCTTTGACCTTGAAATACAAGAATATCAAAATTAACTTGTACCTTGAAAGGGGTGGCTTCTCCAAAGTAGCCGCTTGATGAAGACATGTCTGTTGTTGTCGAAAGATTTGGGAATTTTTTTACATCATCTTGTCTGTTTGTCATGTGAGGACTTCCTCGAGCAACAACTGAATAAGATCTCATTCTCCCTTGTCTCTCTTTTCTTCCTCCATGGGAGGCTGTTGAGGTCGGTGAGGACGATTTTTTAGAGTTTAAGTAGTTCGAGTCCCAACTCCTTATACCCTGACCCCTTTGGGGACATACACAAATAAACAAATAAATATAAGACCAATTTGATACCAATGATCCAGATTTATGACGGGATGAGATAAAACACAAAAATATGACAAAACAAAGAGATACAATAATACTCAATTTCTATTAATGACCGAAATATGCAGGAACTGTAAAAATGCAGAGTGAAATGAACTCACTAGAATGGTGGTAGATTATCTATGAGAAAATATGTGATGGCTACACAAATTCATAATAATATCATTACAATGAGGCCGAAAAAGCCTTTAATACAAAGAATCAATGAGAAAACCCTAAACATCCAAAACCCTAACCCCAAAAGATTAGACACCAAAATTTTTGTGGGCCTCGATGTGGTTAGTTGATACGTCAACTTTTCGGGGTGTTACTTTTTCATACGATCTCTGTTTGGGGTACTTGGTAGCCCTTCAGAAAGGTCTAGCTGAGGAGTACACATTTCGAACTACCTAATGCATTCCTTTGACTTTCTATTGGGCACTTCTGGGAAAAACAAATGTCGTTTAGGGCCTCAAAATGACCCCGAAAGTTCGAGACCCAAAATACCCATAGAAAAACTACTAGGATAGAAGCTGTATTTTGATCCAGTGGAATAGGTGGGTGGCCACCGATGTCCACTTGGATCAACCTAATATTCCTCTCTTTTTAAAATTTTCTGAGCGTAAATGAGTAGATCTAAGAAGAGGCATCCTTGATCTAAGCTTAAAAGAGAAAGACATGCTTGATTAATCGCTATTGTGCACTTATCTGCATGGACAAATGATAATGTTGTGTTCTCCATCAGTGTTAGAATTCATGGCTATTGTGTTTTGGTTCTTTGCATGTATGAATTCGTATTGATGGAAGTTGGGTATTCTTATATTGGTGCAATGATGATGAATTGGTTAGCACACACAAACTTATCGTATTCCCATGATAGAGCACACACTAAGTTATATATTGGGATTGATGATCTTAATATATTAAAGTTTCTTGTGTGGACTATATTCTTTGTCACAATACAAGTCCATCTAAGGTGAATATTCTTGGGTTTGTGGCTCATTAGATTGAATTGCATGTGGAGTGTGAGAAACAAATCCCTATGATTCATTGTTTGAATGCAGAATAGTGAAAATATTTGTTATATGTATTTTTAACAACAATCGAAGCCTAATATGGTAAGACAATAAATATGGAGGTAAGACACTTGGAACTTGGTGAACTAGAGCATACATGAATAGTGTAGAAGGCA